>JAVTVY010022387.1:0-92398 GCA_036873755.1 Hanleya hanleyi
TAGATAATTATCTCGGGGGATATTATCTCGGGGAAAATTAATTTTCCCCGAGATAATTTACCCCGAGATAATTGACCAATGGCGAATTTGCCCCTAGATAATTATCTCGGGGCAAATTATTTTCCCCCGAGATAATTGGCCAATGGTGAATTTTCCCCTAGTTATTATCTCGGGGGATATTATCTCGGGGGAAATTAAAAAAATATTAACTATGTCCCCTCCACGGCTCCGTAGCAATGCCCCTGCATAACTAAAACAAGTTGTTACCTTCACCTATACTATCATGGATATTGTCTTTAATAATGAATACTAGTGAGTGAGTGAGTGAGTGAGTGGGTGAATAGGGTTTAATGTCGCTTCCAACATGTTTCCAGCTGTATCACGACGGGGAAGGGAAGGGATGTGGAGGGGCGGGGGTAGCTACTTGTAACAGAGCAGAACTAATGCCGCCATATTATAGTGCTGTTCCACTGTGAAATATCACGCCATAGACCTGTAGACATGACACCCCACTCAAGTCACATTATACTGACACCGAGCGAACCAGTCCTTGTTCTATCCTCTTAATGCTTAGCGTAAGCTAGGACGCAACAGTTCCATATTTCAAGTCTTTGGTAATGAATACTAATAACGATTCATGACCTTTGACCGGTCAGTACTGTGTAGTTTTCAACCTATTTCTTCTGCACAAAAAGGTCCAACGAAACTGGGTTGTACTGAACAGAAACTGCGTGGAACCTAGAAGAAATATTCGGCCAGTACTGTAAGTCATTAATTGAGCAGTTCAGCACAATCCCCATTTTGCCCAATTTTCATAATTCGTTTTCAATTTTTATATAGTTATTCTTCCCGTTTTATATTTACATATGTGTTGTTTGTGTGTATCAATGTATTGATGTATGTGGAGAGTACTTTACTACAGGTGCTGGGTACCTGTTGCACTCATCCTTATTTGATTCAAAGTCTAATAAATAAAATAAATAAATACATTCTCCATCCAGGAAAAGATGAGTATTGTACAGGCTCTGGGCAGTATTGCTCAGATGCCGCGAAGAACCGTTCAGTTGTTGACTGTAACTTTAACTGTACCTTACTTTTCTCCGGGGCCTTTCTGATCAGAAATACTCAGTTAATGCACAGTCCTGATCAGTTTCAGGATTGTCTGTGTATAACACTGTCAGAACGATTGGCTATAGACGTGACGTACCCAAAATATCTGTACCGGTACCCAAACATATCTGGTCAATTTGACCCAATCCTTTTGACAGTGAAGGATACGACCACTACTGATGTACTCCTCTACACTATCTTGGCTGTTAAGAAAATAATGTCCTGTCCTGTGAATAACTTCCTGATAACCTAACCTTCCCATCTGTTGACATACTTACCTATCTCCGTTATGGCAAACATTTTGCTTCTCTCGTTGACGGGCGCCCATTGTCCTAAGAGACTATGGAGGGACGGAAACAACACACCCTGAGGGACAAGATGTTATGGTAGCTGTTATTACTAGTCGTGGTTCTAGACTTTGGTTAATTATATATCTCAGTTGAAACTCAACTCGGAACGACTTTAATATAGTGGAGCAGCTTAGCAAACGTTGAACAAAATGCCGGACTTTCTCCTGTGCTTCTTTAGGCTCTAAGGTCGAAATATTTTCTTGGGACCACTGCATGCAACATTAAAATAGGTGGTGGAGAACGATGCCGGCGAACTGACAAGAAGTCATATGACCCCACAAACAAATGTACTGATATTTCTTAAAACATCACATGACCCAAAACTGATCTCTGTGATGAATTGTATCTCAGCTATAGGCTTTTATCGAAACTGAATGACATGACCACACGGCCCCTAGCACCGGCTTGAAGGGTATTAGAAACAAATATTTCAGCGCGATGATGCGATATAATAATAATCCTATCGAGTCATCTGATAGAAAATGATGAACTACGTGACCGCCAGATAACTTTCCAATGTTAACTGTCCAAGGCTCAGGACAGCGAAATTCGACAATTTCCGAAAGGTCACCCTATAGCCATTCCTTCTTTGTCGACGACAAGGAGGTAGGTGTATTTGTACAGCTAAATCTCTCCTATTTTGTTCCAATCTGTCTAAAATGTATCACATTTTGCTCAGTATGATTTACAGTAACATATGCAATCGGGATTTTCGTCGTGTGCTACATCTGTCTGTCCTTGCAGACTGTATCTAGATGCCAACTTGAAAAGACTCACAGAGAAAGGAGATATGGTAAGTGCAGCCATGTTCCTAATTATTGATTCAATCTGCCTAAACGTTATCGACCATATGCATTTTGTGGGGTTTTTATCATCGATGTTGGCCTTTTTCTATATTTCACCGGACGATATCGCTTGGGGTCGTGTCTATTTAGAATAAAATGATCCTGGGCGGAGGTTAAAACATAACCATGTATTTATTATCTTTGGTTTGATGTTGAAACATTGGCATACGGTATATTGCGCAGAATTAATATCTATACTATTCTCTACAAATGTTAACTGTCATATTTTAACAGTATGGCGTATACCGTAGCAGCGGCATAATAGCTATGATCAGGTGAACTGCACTCCAAACAATAACTGATGTTTGTCTGAGCTGCTACATCATCATCATTTTATTGTCTCATACTTTTACAAGCATGGAGCACATACATCTTAGAGTTACAAACATAACATGACGGCTAACCATTCTCACCTTGATTTAAACAGTTCTAGACCTTGCTAACTAAACATACACAGCTTATATATAGGTTATTTTTCTATTTGCATTTAATAACAATACAAAATGATAAATATTTTTGAATAATATTTGGGAATTAATATTTGGGAATTAACTTATCTCTTGCTGTTTTTAAAGCATCACATTCTATCAGAAAGTGGAATTCATCCCCACCTTATTTTTATCACACAAAATACACAATCGCATTTCCCCAGGTCGATTACTGTACCGGTACCTCCCAGTTTCACCCTATACCTTGATGGCGCCTCGTTTAAATACCGCTCAAATCTAAAATCTATTTAAATAATTTATATAAATCACGCTTTGTACTTTCAGATATAGTAACGTGCCAATCTTGTTTAAACTGATCACACAGTCGTAATTTAACTGAATGGCTAACCCATTTGGAGTTTACTCTATCCAGATCATACCATTCATTTGTCATACCGCATTTATCTAATATGTTTTTAATCTGCGAGATCCATGGTGATGAGTAAATCCCTCTCTCATGCAGGAGATAAATGGTTCGATACATCACGGAACCTAATTTATTTTCTTTACCGTAAACTAACTTTAACCAGAAATTTATCATTCTTGAATGAATTATTACTCTAAGTGGATATCTGCCCGATTCACCATAAACCATAGCAGACATAGTGGTCACCTTCACACCCAGTAGGCCTTTTTGCTTACAAAAAGACATATGTGTCTTCTTAATGATATCCAAATTAGAATATCCCCAAATTTCGCAGATATATAATAGTATAGGTAACACAAGGATATCAAACAAGTTAAGCTGTAGTGACAGTGGTAATCGGTGCGTTCTACATTTCCCAACCAGTGCACATTGCCTTACGACGTAGTTAGTCTCCAGTTTCTAGTCGTTCATCACCACAGCGGTGGGTCAAATTATCAGCTGGCATAGGATAGTCCTCTATTTTCTAGGAATGGCGATGAACTGTTAATATGATGTTCAGGGTAAACATTGCTATTGTTGTCCGACCCTTGCTCTGTACCTCAAAGGTCAACTGAGGACGGTATCCAAATGTCATCTAACGAATAAAAGCTCTCTCTATAGTGTTATTAGACAGAAAATCAGACTGGACATTGACAGAACTACCTCCTGTATCCTAATAGCACAGTTATCAATAATTTATATAACAATGTACAATTCCTTGTCCGGAAGTCATCTGAAATTTCCCATCTTTTTTACGATTCTTCGAAATATTTCCGGCCAAAACAACTGCTTAGTAGAGCAATTCGAGCTTTTCCAGATCATAGCTCATCATTTGACTTCCATTTCAAGTGATCGGTATAATCTCAACGCGAAGGATGGTAGTTTATTTCAGAATTGCGAACAGCGAAATCTTTCACCTAGCGTTTTCACCAATATGATACATATTGCTGAACTCAAACTAAACCTCAAACTTCCTCGAAATTTTGGCCACCAGTTTAGGCTTGGGAAAATGTCAATTGCAAAGTGTACGTCTTAAAATCCACTGCAGTCAATCTACAGGGGATGAATTGAGTAGGAAACACCTATCTATGGAATCTTCGTTCGATTCGTTGCATGATTTGGAGCATTCAACTAAACTTCATGCGTTATCACATTGCAACTTGTTCACGTTTAAACTCATCATATTGGACCAATCTGCCTTCGAAAGTGTTTACTTTTAATGGAATGGTAAACGGGATAAAACTTGCTTTGGACAAATGTGCGTTTTCATATAATAAATAGCTCTGAACAATTAGATGTTAAGTATAAATATGACGAGTTTCTGGATTATACTTCAGCTGTGATTTGTGAGAAGCCGAAATTCAAAATCAACGTGGAAACACGCCATGCGCCGGCTAGTATATAACAGATATCAGAAGTCCATCATAGTTTGATGGACTTCTGCAGATATATATTCAAAGGCTAATATAATAATATCTCAGAAATAAGGTGTTAAATCTAAATTTTTAACTACATAAAATGCCAAATAATGAAACGAAAAACGACGCCCTATATTCCATATCTAAGCTGTTCCACGTCGGGATATATTTCAACCTATTGCCAACCTTGCAACAAGGTCGCCAATTGACGGCAATGCAACGTTATTATTTCGCCTTCGATATACGTGGGCCTATCAATCAACGTTTAACGATTTTGTATGTAAGTTGGTCCACATTGCGCCCTTAGCACAGTTGAATTAAGGTTGAAACTGGAAGACAATATAACGTTGCTAATTGGACGTGGAGGCGAGGTGAATACCATTCCCGCATGCCAATGTTGATTTACTGTTGTCAGTAAATGAACCTACTGTCAAAGTTGAAACAAGGTCGAAATTTGATGGTAATGTAATGTTGATAATTCGATATTGAGGCGATTCAACGTCCGAGCCAGCATATCAACGTTGACTCAACGCCAGTATTGGCGTTGTATCTTGGTTTATTGGCATATGTACGTTGATTCATCGTCAAGCAAAGTTGTATTGACGTTGGTTTTTGGGGTTTTTTGGTCGACATTGTGAAGTAATTTCGACCTGTTTTTAACGTCATCTGCTGACTTGGTAACGTGTATCATATTGGGGCTGTGTAACACACTTTTTTACTTACCCCACACAGTCCCTCTAACGCCCTGAGCGTTATCAATAACCAGGTGCCGGTCCTAGCGGCCAGTGGAGTAAGGAGGGTCAGAATGGACATAAACAGAACACTCAATCCCATAGGCCATTTGGCCCCGTATCGTGTTGCCAACCAGCCTCCTGGGATTTGGAGAATCACGTAACCGTAGAAAAAGGATCCGAGGATAATCCCTTGGGTCTTGGTGTCCCAGTCAAACTCTCCTATCTACACATGTATAAAAGAATTAGAACAAAACCATGTCTTGATAAGTTATAGCAGCTTATCATGAAATTGTCACGGGGTGATAATTTTTTATATGTTGATCAATTAAACACGAAGAGGCAAAGAGGAATTACGTTGATTGGTTGAAAAGTGAATAGGATTTTTTCATCATGTCTTGCTGAGATCTTTGAACACTGTTGACCGCTTCTCTCTTGTATAATAAACCATCTTGAGTTTGTATTGTTTTTATTTCACGCACATTCGGAATTGGTACTAACTGTCATACGAAATAGGTCTTTAGATTACTGAGGCGAAAATTGTTTTATGGACAACGGCTGAATATTGAATGTCGGATCTGACGCTTGCTAACCAAAAGTATCGCCGCTAAATTGACGGTTTCCTGTATATAGTCGTTCCAGCTTATATTTGAGTCTATTTAATCCATGGTAAATCTAAGGTAATATTTACCATGGCCAGTTATACACATGAACAGTTGCAATAAAAGCGCGGCTGAGATACTAAGGCTACGTCCGCGATTCCTCCCTATTCTCGAGTCTGAATGTTGGGAGTTATCTCAGCCTACGTCCGCGATTCCTCCCTATTCTCGAGTCTGAATGTTGGGTGTCGACGAATTCTTTCCATGGCAAAACGTAGTTATGCAATGGTAATAGGATGGTGCCCATATATGGAAGTTCTACCATACTGTAGCATGGTAAGCCATGATAATATCTTGGTACGGTAATGATTTACCATGACAGCTGTAAACCATGATACTCATTTCCCTTACCGAAACTCCTATAGGAACATACACGATAAAGGAATGTTTGGCATTTACCACTCTGAGTATCAAATTCTGGACTTGTTTTCTTATAAGAACGTTTTAGGCTGTGACACTTCGAAAAGCAAAATACAGGTGTCTAGTCCGTCATTTAATATTCAGCCGTCGCCCATTAAAGAATCTCCGCGTCCATAATCCCCCATGCTCATACTGCACAATTCATGAGAATCTAACTTAAAATCGACCTCCAGGCTGCGAATTTCAACAGGTAAATATGAGATTACAAGACTTGAGATGTAATCTCACCTGTAGGGTCCACATATATTGCCTTAATGGCAACTCTTCCAAGATTCGAAATCAGGTTGCCTCTGAAGACTTTTCATGCAAGACCGAGACGTTGTTTGAAACAACTGGTGTTTAGTCATTGACAGACATCGACGTACCGTACAGCAAAAGGACAATCTATTTTCAAACCCAGAGTAGTTCCCAGAAGCAAGATGCAAGATTTTTCATGAATCTCTGATGTTAGATGATTACTTGTACATTAGTTCATTCATATTGATATGAAACTGTACACAAAACACTTTAAAACACGGGTAGGTAGCCCCTCTGAGGCAGTTTTGTACACCCCTTGATAATTTGTCTTCTGTAGCAATAAATATTCAACATAACAATAATAATGTATATATTTTATGAAAGCGTGTGCTCTGAGGAATTCACTCATATTTATTTCCAGGCGTAATACGTTTCTCCGGAACAACAATAAGCAACACTCTTCGACTTTGTAGTCATCATATTGAGGTCATTTTGAGCCCATTTTCATAACGCCCGAGTTTCAGTCCACCAGCTCAAGGGGTAAGAACAATATCCAGGTCTGAACAGGTCCCAAAAATCCCAGCCCAGGTAGGGTTAATATATAAAAAATATGACAGCTTTAACCAAAGTGATATTTCATTGCGATAGTACGGCAGATATGGTGATACCAAAAACAATGGATTATATTAAAGATATACTAAAAGTCCCTACAAAAATGTATACGAAATGCCAAAAACATACAAAAGCTCATTTTCAAACGATCGTGGGACGCTTTTTTATGTCACTTTTGTCTTTGAGCTTATATAGTATGAAACTTGGGTATTTTCTTTGAACGGAACACAGATTTTTGTGAAGAATTGAGGAAATCTTTCTTTGTGTCCACAGATGTAACAGCAAATGGAGATTGTTTTGGGAAAACGCCGTACATTCTTTATGGCTCATATTTTTTGTTAATTCTGTCGGTCATAGAATAAATGGTAAAACCAATCATCGATGTTCTGATACATGTAGGTAGCTTGTCGCCAGAGGTCCTTTTAATAAGTGGTATCTCTGACATATCTTGTTCTACTCCGACATGCATCCCCTGCAAAATATTTCATAGACCTAATTCTGATATCTACTGAATGTAGAGTCCGCCAGACTAACCGACAATATCTTCTAGCTAACGGATCTAAAAATCCGGCAGCCACAAAACGATCATTTGTAAGCCATTTTCTCCACCCAAAATAATGAAACCCACCTTTTAAGATAAATCTAAGGCATGGAATCCATTCTAAACATTCCGTGGGTAGTTTATTCTCGCATTCTCGCAACAACACAGTTTACCTGGTGGCCAAACCTGAAATTTTCCGCCATGTCCAAAGTTTTCAGCCAATGAAAAATCTTCTCTGCTACATATTCTTGAGAGAAGTAGTCGAACAGTTTTCAAATAATACCAGCAAGCCACCATGATGTTTCTATCTTCGAATACTTATCGTTTATCTCTAGTGAGTTTATTGAGGATGAACATCATCTTTGCACGATGTTCGTGTTTGTACGGACCCTAGTACCGGGTTGAGCGCAATTAGACGCAACAGATCTTGTACACTGGATGGTAATTTGCTGTCAGTGTGGGGTATTAATCACTCAATTTGAGAAACTTTGAATGAATCAGCAAAAAAAAAAAGAATTGTGTGACGGTGATTAAAATCGTCTGATACCAGATGAAATAGAAACTTACTTTGGTGTGATTAGTCGCTGTTATATTATCTCGTGGACAAACATCAGCAGTCACGTTCTGGGCGAGACTTGTATTTTGCTGTGTTACCATGGCAACCATAGCCTGGCTGAGATTGAACCGAAGCATATATGAAATGCATAGTCCAAACGCTACCAGTACAACCAGGGAATGTCGGGTGGATATACAACCTGTGAACAAACAGACGAAAACGATTTTGTTGATATTATGAGGCTCAAATTTGGCCTATTATCCCGGTAAAATAGATTCAAGATTCAAGATTCAACTTTATTGTACGAACACCCCAGTAGGGTAGAGTACATAACAGAATAATAAAATCAAATCAATACAGAACAGACACATTGATATATATACATACTGCATGATAAGACATCAAGGGCAGTTATGGCGGGTTCCGGTCTATACAGTTTAACTTGGATTTACCCTCATGTACCATTTGTATACTGTATTACATATTATGTTAGTTAAAGGTATATCTACCAACGACATGATAAAGATAAATTTATCTTTATCTGATAATTCATCAAAGCCAGGGTAAGTGGCCGTGACCTTGGTAAACAAGATATCTCTCTGTGCATCATGAATTGAGCAAGACAACACAAAGTGCATTTCGTCCTCTATTAAATTACACCGGTCACACAGACGTTGTTCAACCGGTATTGGTGGTTTAACATGCCGTCCGGTCTCGATTTTAAGCTTATGGTTACTCAGTCGGAGTTTTGTGAATATGTTGTTTTTTTGATAGGCCTAGTTATTGAGATAAAGTCATAATTTCCGCGCTATAGGCCTACGGTCCCTCGTAATGGATGCGAAGGACAATGGGTAAATTTGGTGCTCAAAGGATATGGTTCCGGGATTTTCGTCCACTTTGTCGCATTTGCCTTGCCTCACAGCGCATGGAAGTAATCTATTTTAACAAAAATAGTAAAAACTTATTCTCTCAAAGATAATTGTAAATGTATAGGCAGGAATGAAAAAGTACGAACCAGAGACACCGTGAGCCACACAGAGGTTTACGTGTCAGTGCGCCAAGCCCATTCATTGTATAAGATTTATATCAGGAAATGGACTATGGTTCAATGGCTCATAGTTGGATGATTTAATCCATATTCACAACGATTATCAATAGTTAAAAATCTGTCCCATTCTGAAGAGATAGGAACGCGAGAACGAACTGCAAATCATGCAAGTAACCACGCGACACTGCACCTGCCGTTGCCGTCCGGACAAATATATTGTCTGAGGATTTTCTTCAATCATAATACAAGTCCGAGATTAATTACAACACATATAAGGGAAGTGGGAAGAGGTGCCGGCATACTGACAGAGTCACATGACTTCATAGTATAGTCTTCTGGTTAACCTATTCTAAAGTACATACCAAAACGATTCCTGATATGTGTTGTATCTCAGGTACGCTTTTATTGTACCTGTTCATGTGGCTACTTGGATGACATGACCACACGGCCCCTAGCGCCGGCATAAGCGGTATTAGATACAAATCTACAGAGCTATGATGGAAATGCTCTGACAACTCGTATATTAATTGGTGAGCTGCGTCGCTGTGACAACTCATACACTGGGGATTGGTGAGCTGTATCGTCGTCAGATGAAAATGACGGCATTTAACACAAAAGACTAGTCTGTAAGGCCCGATCCTCCCACCTATACTCTATTTCATTAATCTGTTTTCATATATTATTTGACACGAAGATAATAGACTCCAGGAAGAAATTCATCCAGGATGAAAAACGGATGACGGGTTATCTCGAATTTTACTGAATAGTAACTGACATTCACACTGTAGCATTGGACATTCCATGGCAAAATGGAACGTATCTTCAACCTTGTTAATTTACTGTCCCCAACTTTCGTCTAACCTTGGCTTGGAATAAACATTTAATGCATTACATCCACTGACAAGCTCAATCATATTTACACATTATACTGTTGAAGTTGTCAATAAATTATACAGACAACTCTTACCAAACGCATTTTACAATGCGGCATGATACACCTGAAAACAGTTAACAAATTAAGCTCAAACTCCCATTAAACATGGTCAATCGCTCGCTTTATCTTTTTCTTCTGTGTAGTATGCTTTGTTTAGCGAACAAGGCAGTGTGCGCGAAATGAACATCGAGCTCGCTGAAATAAATTTGAACTCGAAGTAACATAGACGACATCGGCACTCAAAACCATATTTAGGCTGTTCGGCTACGATATCTAGATCTCAAACAACTTCGGGAAAAGGCCATTACCGACCACTTTCCTTATATACCTATAGAGACGCCCAGGTAAATCTTTGTTGCGATTTCATTTGACCGGGTTCGCGCAGATGTACTTCTTCCATTTTATTTCATGTATAAATTACGATATGCATACTCACAAGAAGTTCTTTCCTTGCCATCGAATTCCTCTTTGGTAATATTAGAACCGGATGAATTTGTATGTTCCTTCTTTTCACAGTTCTTCATAATTACATTAATTCACCGGGAACTAGATTTTGGTAGACTGCAGTTTTTCCTGCGCTTCACCATGGAAATATTCAGGACGTGTGACAGTGGTCATTTTGTCTTTTAGACCCATTTATCTTGTTGCACTGCCACTTTCAATGAACGATACATACAACATCCTACAGACGTGATATGACATAGGCCCCTATTATAACCTACCTACATAGTTTACATACTATTCGGTTTCTATTTGAACTTAACGATGCTATGCACGGCACATGCTGAAATGGTGTACACAGACATATTGTTTCGTTCTGCTTGTTTCGTCGTGATTCACGGAGGTACGGATCGTGCTCGCTGAAATCTGTCCCTAAGACAGTTACAACCGACTGGGGTAAGATCGCAAAAGAAGATCGGTATGGTCCAGTCGATATAAGCAGTGTGCATTTTGTCCGCTATCGATTTTCTCCGATGACCTCGATGAAAAATGTGCAAATACGAAATAGGTTCAACAGGTGACAGGACGCCCCCCGCTTAACTTGTGATAACATTTCTTCACCTTGTGACCGTAAAAAGTAAGTGGTTAGTGTCGTAGACCCGTACATGTGCTATTAGTAAAGCACGCGTGCTCGATATCAGCCTGGGTGCCTCTGGGGAGCTTGTTGACCACTTCCATAACCCCTATTGTTTTGCATGGGAACTGGTTAGTGAGTCAAGTGGAGTCGGCTCCAGCTGCTGACACATGTTAACTCAATGCAAACTGCACGCATATCAGAATAAAATCGAGCAAAACTCTGCCAATATCTATCTGATTTATATTCTATTTAGTGAGTATTAAATCTGAAGAGATGCCCGTTTCCGAAATGAAAAATTTGAAAACATTTTCTTTCGAATCATGGCGAAATATTTACCCAAAAAGATGGTGTCAATTCGCCGGGATTTTTTTGCGATATACCCACGCTCGTTTTTTTATCATTTCCCTAAAAGCGCCTCCATAAAATAAAATCCATGTATATATTTCTTATCTAGATTCTAGCATAATGAAAACACAATCTGATTAAAACTCAGACTTAATAACCGCTCCTCTATCGGACATGTCGCTAATTAAGATCTGGGACAGTCTGTATCTTAAATCTGTCGCGCTTGTCAGACTGGCGACCAATCACAGTCCAACTTCAACGGGCGAATAGGTGCCTATCCTTGCAAATAATAATCTCTGGTGATTGCTCATGGAGAGCAATAACTTCGTCAGCCGCCTGGGTTGGATTTTTCTGCGCCTCGTTCACTAAAGAAATAATCGGATAGGCACCTATTCGCCGGTTGAAGTTGGGCTGTGATTGGTCGCCAGTCTGACATGCGCGACAGATTTAAGATACAGACTCTCCCAGATCTTAATTAGCGACACGTCCGACAGAGCAGCGGTTATTAAGTCTGAGTTTTAATCAGAGTGATGAAAACATAAATCTCATTTCTGTATCTTCAGTCGTTTTCTTGTAATGTTTACCCACGCTCGTTTTTTATCATTTCCCTAAAAGCGCCTCCATAAAATGAAAATCCATGTATACATTTCTTATCTAGATTATAGGATTATGAAAACATAAATCTCATTTCTGTATCTTCATTCGTTTTCTTGTAATGTTTAAAAGAAAACGTGTAAACGATCTTCGGCGAATTCCGGGAGCCGAGCGAAACATTCTGCTTTAGGCCGACAGATATACTGATACGCTAAAAGCTGCTGACACACGGCATCATATCATGTGGTTCACATCTCCCTGAGTAGTAGTGGAAGGCTATCTTGCCGCCTGTTGACCTTTGACCTTTGTGACGTCGCTTCCGTTCTGGTCACGTGACCGGAACTTTCCTTTGACTCTGCGCATGGGCATAATGCCGAATAAAATTGTGCACGCGGGTCAAAGGTCACTTCAGGTGATGACGAAACCATAGGATATCCAGATATGTTCAATCAACCCAGGATACGTCGAAATTCAACGGAGGCCCGAATGAAAGCATCCAGAAAGGAACTTCGACTCCGGTGTCATATAATGCGGAGTGTATTTTTCCTAGTACTGTCCCATCATGCATCATACTGATGACTAATAAATAGAGACGACTTTTTTTCTTCAGGTCATGCCACGTGGGCGATCCAGGATCTCGATCACCGCTCGCCAGAAATCCAGCCCCGACTACTCAGGCGGGAAACTTTACCACAGATCCTGACGAGCCGCTCACGGAACACAGGAAGCTGTGAGTGCGATGTACCAACGCCATTGGCCAACCATCCGACAATGTTTTAACCACCATCGGCCTGTGTTGGACCTGGGCACTTTCCGGTTAAATCATAACACCAGCCAGCCCCGACTACGCCCATACCCCCGGTACCGTTTTTGTGGACCAAGCCACGGCCTTCAAATTAAATCTTACCTTCGGTTATTTATTACGGCAAAAGAAAACGGACCAGCCCTTCACCATTACGGATAGTGCCTCAAAGGAGGCGGCACTTGCTCAACTGGACACCTTGGATCCATCGAATGGTCCGGTCAACAACGCCGGTGGCCGGTCCGGTCAACAACGCCGATGGCCGGTGGAGATGACGACCAACGTGATTTTTTTCGTGGCTAAACTGATGGACTACCCGCTCCTTTGACATGATTGAAATGTCCAAAAACCATGTCGCAAAAATGGCCTTTCACGGACTTTTCCTGCCTATAAATACGAGAGAGAGTCACATCACATCCCAGCTTGGTCACCTAGTTCTTCCTGCACTTCTATGAAGATACGGTCGATATTATGAAAGATGGAGACCTCTGTGATGCGGACCCTACACAAACGCGACATGCTCACATTCGCCTGCCCCGGAAGGGTTGGAATAAATTCAAACTGCTGGTGGCTGGTGAACTGGACGGCCACCTCATCCATTTGTGTCACGATGTGTACGTCCGGCGCGGCTCATTTTGTGCCCAATTGTCTAGCCTGGAAAGGGGTAAAGTGAATTTGATCTTCCACCCTGTTCTGTGGAGTGCGTTGGAAGATGTCTTGGTAGATGTGGATCAGTTGCTTACAAAGATCATCAGACGAGTTGTACTGACCACGTGCCATGGACGATGTGATGGCAGAACCCAATGAAAGAGACCAGAAAGTAAATTTGAACCCGGCCCAATTACAAGCGTCTGGTCCGTCATTCATTATTCAGCCGTTGTCCATCAAAGAATCTTCGCGTCTATGAGCCAAAGACCTATTCCATATTCCATAGCATTAGCACCAAATAAAACAAAATCATAGTATACATAAACATAGGCTAGCAAGACATCATGATTTTCCAAAAATACCAAATCCGTATCGCTGATCAGTATTCTTAATCCATATGATATTCGTAGTAAAGTCGACATCTAGAGAATGATGTATCTTAGTCACGCTCACGTTCAAATGAACACCATGAGGATCTTGAAATACAGGAGGCGCTTGGTGGTATAGCCCTGCTTTATAAATTTCTGCAATAATGTTTTGTGACGTTGATTAAAATCGTCACATTTAACACAGGATCTAGCAAATGCTACTAGGCGAGACATGTATACGCCATATGCAGGTCCCACTGGAATATTGCTGCCCAGAAAGGGATAGTTCACGGTGTCGAAATTGTCTTTTGTCTTACAGTCGACGAGACATTTAATAGAGCTATAGGTTTAAATATGATGTGCCGTTAGGGCTAGCTGTCGTTTCTTTCAAATCCAGAGAAGGTGGATATATATCCTGCACTGCGTCATTTAAAGGGAACGTAAACTCTACGGTAAAACACCGCGGTAATTATACAAGAGTCCCGATGGATTAACAAAATCGTGACAAATATTTTTTCTCATTTTTTTCCAATGAATGAGACAGACGCAAACATAGAAAATACCGTGATTTGGAATATCTTGGGGGCGCCGCCATGTTTATTTTGTGTAGGATTTTTATCCAATGGGAAAGCGTGAAATTCAGTTGTGCCGATAATCTCCTACGTCATCGGACATTCTCTGCGTCGAGATAACATGGCCGCATATGGTCGTTTTCATGCACTCCACCGTTCCCCGACAAACAGAGGCAATGTTATAGATTACATGTAGGTTTGATGTAGAATACGGCCTGATTCTACCAGATATTCTACGATACCGGGCTGCTCTGCATTTGGCTCTCACAGGTAATCCCGACACGTCGCACTATCATCCTCGTTCATGTTTGTAAGCTACGGTCTCGAATACTGCACCTCTGCCAATTGACGCGTTTTGACCTCCAGAGGCAGAAGAACTAGTGTCCACTGACGTCACGATTCTTCAAACATGAAGGCCTCTATGTTGTTCCAGTTTAACGCAGTTAAAACGTTCAGTACTGCTTTGAAAAAATTGTAAAAGAATATCTGATACGCGATATGGATTCTATGAGGAAAAAGCTTTAACTGGCCATGCACGGTTCACCAGAGTTTACCAGGCAAAATGGCCCCCCTACCAAACTTTCTGCGCTATCTCCGGAACGACAAAAAATGGAGAGCTAAAACTCCTTGGTTTGATAGCTTATCATATTGGGGTCATTTTGAGCCTATTGCATAACCCCCCGAGCAGAGAATCATGGGTAAATTCAAGATGGTTTTTGTCATATTGCTTCAAAATTTCTGCTTTTTGGCGATGAAAAGTGGGCAGGAACTATTTTATTTCACATCACATTAATATTTACTAATTTATCAGGCCGATTTTGCGGAGAAATTGCAAAAAAAAATTTTTTTCGGAAAATCTGACCGAAAAGTCAACCAAAAAATGCCGTTTTTGAAAATGACGTCATTGTGACGTCATCAAAGCGGCCATCTTAGATGTGTTTACATGTATTGGTAGAGCGTAACCCAAGGGTATAGTGTGGTAAGTTTCAACACCCTAGCTCAAGGGGTGAAAAAAATAATTCGGGAGGGGGGGGGGCATTGCTTAACGCATAAGATAAAATTAAGAGAATATCGAATTTGACAGTGAATAAGAATTCTACCAGAGGCAAATTTAGAACACGTTACGCGTTCTTGACTACCAGAAGATAGCTTCTGGTGCTGTTGAGGACTTGTTGGTACACAATGCCTACATTTCTTCTGTGCTCGTGTATTTTAGGAGAAAGGCCCGCATTCCTTCCATGCATGAGTACACACCGGAAGCAGTAAAGAGACTACTGATTGAAACATCAACAGCGTCGTATTTACTGTTTGGTGATTCCGTAGCCGAAGTTAGCCTGAAATGTCACATATTGAACACGACAGAAGAGTTGCTTCCGGCAATTCGGGTAAGAGGTCGGCAGCCTCGGCTTCCGGTCCTCGCCCGAAGAAGTTCAAGTTGAATCCGCCTTCTGGTTCCAATGGTGTACATGGACAACGGCAAACATTCGCCGGTCTTTCTGGTCCCCAAGAAAAACTTGTCCGAGACGTGTATGATTATAAATCTCAAGCACCTCAACAAGGACATTCTTACTTCAACACCACATTTCCGCATGGAGTGCTTCCGGCCCATCCGGACAGTACTCAAACAGGGGAATGGATGACCTCCCTGGATTTAAGAGATGCGTATCTGCATACCCCGATATTTCCAGCGGACAGGAAGTACTTAAGATTTATGATCGGCAAACGACGCTTCCAAATGGAAGTGCTTGCGTTCGGTCTCCCTACCTTCCCTGAGTGTACACAAGAGTGTTCACACCAGCGGCACTATTCCTGCACAGTCTAGGTATAAAGAATCAATTCTATATCGACTCATTGCTAAGTAATAATTGCAAATGGCTGTTGATCCGTGACACTCAGTTTGTCTTAAGGATACTGATATCTTTCTGTTATCTCCCGTACGAAGATAAGTCAGAACTGAGTCCGTCACAAAGGCGCAATTTTCTTGGGGTGGACTACGATACACTACGTGTTATCGCCAAACTTCCAGAAGTTCGCTGGCAAAGATAACGATACAGTCATCCATGTTTCTCAAGTTATGTCGAGCCAGGGCTCTATACTTTGCTGCTATAATCCGCCTCTCGATGTCAACACAGGACGTAACATCAAAGAGGGTGACTGAACTTCGTCCCTTAGAGAATTACTTCAGTCAGATATGGGACGAAAGGAAGATCAATTCGTGGATACCAGTCACGCCTCTTGTCAAACGATGGCTCCAATGGTGACTGGATCCACTCAACGTTATGCCGGGTGGTTTCCTACTTCCGTTTCGTTCAACACGTCACCTGTTCACGGACGCATCTATGGAAGGTTGGGGGCCACCGCGAGTCTCAAGACGACAGCCGGGTTTTGGGTTATAGATTTTACATCGAGGAACGCTCTTACCGTATACACCTCCTAGAATTTATGGCAGTGACACATGCTATCCACATGTGGGTGAGCGTATATTGACCGACAAGAACCTGCAGATAGCTACGGACAGCACAACAGTGGTTTCTTGTATCAGCAAATGGGGGTGGGGGCGAGATCTCGGCAATTATTACTGAGACGAGCAGAAATCGTATTCGGTCTGTGTTGGGACAACAACACAACAGTTTTGGCCAGGCACATCCCCGGAATTTTGAATGTCTTAGTGGATTCGCCGTCACGACGCAATCAGATAATTCCCACAGAGTCTAAGAATTACCCAGACATACTGAAACAAATAGCTCAAGCCACACATAAATTTGTTCGCTACACGGCGAAATGATCAAATGTCTTTCTTCATGTCTCCGGTCCCGAACCCGGACGCTATTTCGCAGTACTGAACAGGAATGATCGCATACGCCTTTCCACTGCGAGCAATTCTTGCTTGGGTACTCCAAAAGTTCCATGAACACACTTGTGTCGTAGGCCTATATCTCATTGTTCCGTGGTGGGCAGCCTGGCCGTGGTTCTCAGACCTACTGGATCTTCTTGTGGACGTACCGAAACGACTCCCGCTTTGGCACAATCTATTGCGTCAGACCGAGTCAACTATTCCCCAAGTAGCAGATTTCATTCTGTATCTCTTTGCGTATAGAGTCTTGGTACCATCTACAGTAGGTTCCAGAGCAGCCACTGCTCAGCCTATTCGTCTGGGTACAGGCGTTAATCCCTCGGCTGATCTGAATTTGACAGCTCTAATTAAACCGTTTAAAATCACGAATCAGGCAGTCACTCCTAAATTACCGAAGTGGGATTTCGCCCTGGTACTTCGTAAATTGGGAGAGGCACCTTTCGAGCCGATCAATACAATTCATTTGAAGCTGATTTCGTAGCAAACTTCGTTTTGATGGCACTTGCTTCGGCAGCTCGTTTGTCAGATCTCCATGCACTCGATGTAAGTAAAATTAGACACTCAATGAACTGGAAATACATAGTACTATCAACTGTTCCTGAGTTTGTGGTTAAGAATCAAGTTATCTACGACAACTTACAACCGTCTAGTCCGTCATTCAGTATTAAGCCGTTCATCATTAAAGAATTTCCGCGTCCATAATCCAAAGACCTAATTCATATAATAACAGCACCAAATTAAAAGGATAAATCATAGTATACATAAAATCAGGCTAATTCCTGCAGGACAGAAGCGGTCAACAATTTCCACGGTTGCCATCATGATGTTCCAAAAATATCTAATCCGTATCGCTTATCAGTATTTTTAATCCGTATGTTTTTCGTTGTAAATTCGTTATCTAGAGTATTATGTATCTCAGTCAGGCTTTGATTGTGACTACTCATATGAACACTATGAGGATCTTGAAATACACTGGTTCATACGGCCCCTAGCCCCGGGTTAAGCGGAATTAGACACAAGTTACGAAACGTATCGCCATAGATCTTGCACGCTACGCTCGTATTTTGCGATCAGCATCCGATATGTATCGCCAAATTTGAGAAACTTCGAGTGGAGGCACTTGATGATATAGTCCTGTTTATCAAATTTCTGCAATAATGTTTTGTGACGTTGATTGAAATCGTCACATTTAACACAGGATCTAGCAAATGTTACTAGGCGAGATATGTGAACGCCATATGCAGGTTCCCCCTAGTATATTAATGTCCAGATGTCGAAATTGTAATCATTTCTTTTGTCGTAAATTCGACGAGAGAGAAGGCCTGCTTCATTTTTATAGAGGTATAGGCCTAAATAAAATGTGCCGATATATATCTTTCACCGCGTCATTTATATAGCGATTATTGACAGCAAGAAGATCTCGAGTCTCGAAAGTTCACAATTCCAACCTTATCTGATTTCTTTTCGTCCGATCTACAATCTGACATGTTGATGTGTCCGATTCGTGCACCTGCGTGTTACATGAATCGTACTAAAGGTCTAAGGACTGGCA
Source organism: Hanleya hanleyi (assembly GCA_036873755.1). NCBI lineage: Eukaryota > Metazoa > Mollusca > Polyplacophora > Lepidopleurida > Hanleyidae > Hanleya > Hanleya hanleyi. The sequence continues at coordinate 19,169 of JAVTVY010022387.1, forward strand.
GGAGGTGGTCGTTTATCCCTTTCAATCCTAAAGTAAATTAAAAATTAGTGAAAATACTATTTCGAGTTGGCTCAAAAATACGATTCGACTAGCATACACGACGGCTACATATGACGCCTACTAGCATTTGTGGATACTTCATAGTCTTTACATGAACACCTGCAATAAAAGCGCAGCTGAGATACTGAGGCTATGTCCGAGAATCCACCGTATTCTCTGGTCTGAATGTGAAGTGCCGAGGGAAGCTTTTCTGTAGAGTCATAAGGCTGCTCGTTAGTCGCCAGACCTCAATTTTTCCCACCTCTTGCATATAGCTTCAATTTACTACCTGTATATGGTAGGATTCTGCTGGGGACTAACAGTCCCCAAGGTCCACTTTCTGTACATGTCATTCGACAAATATATGTAGGTTTACTGTTTTGGTGGAAAATTTAAGCCGTACGATGTCGGGCATTACAGGGGTTTTTTTTTGCCTGTGTATTCTTGCATTTACCAGGTTTACCACCTGTTAAAAAGTTCACTCCATCAGTCTTCCATGCTCATCCATTAATACCAGATGAGGTTTTTTTAGCTGATCTTGTCTTCACAGCTCCCGAGCTAGCGTATCCAATTTCGCTTGAGCGGGTGCTAGGGGCCGTGTGGATACTTCATAGTCCCCACATGAACATCTGCAATAAACGTGCGGCTGAGATACTAAGGCTACGTCCGAGAATCCATCGTTTTTTCGGGTCTGAATGTGAGGTGCCGAGGGAAGCTTTCCTGTAGAGTCATATGTTTGCTCTTTAGTTGGCAGACGTCAATTTTTCCCATCTCTTGCCTATCGCTCCAATTTGAATTCTGATGAGAAATACTGAACTGTACTTCCCGTCCACTCATCAGGCATCCACTCACCACCCATGATATAAATGTCCGAACGGCAGAATCTTCTTGAGTCACTTCCATTACACAGCTGTCATTCCGAGCGGCAACTGATGGAAATGTCACTCCTTCAAAGGCAAATTCACCCAGATAATTTTTCGTGAAAGGGTGCATACTTCCGGAGTTTCCATTCTGACCCCGGCTTGGGTCTCTGGAATGCATGACAATCCATCGGTATTTCCATCAACATTTCCTGCTCTATACTTTTCATAGATATTCTCCTCCATCCTCAAACTCCACCCATCCCGTTCGACTGCCGCTTGCACTTGTGATAGTACTCCTTCGATAGCCTCCAGGGTAGCATCGGTATGTAATTGAAATCTCTGGCAGAAGTCTGGGAAGGCCAGTATCGGTTCAGATGTCAGGATGTCTTTCATCATTCGGAAGGCCATCTCGCAGCCGCTAGTCGAAAGGAATAGTACATTCTTCCCCGCTAGAACCCTAAATCTACGCATTTCCTCGGCAGTACGGGGTGTTAGGTAATCCCGAACAGAATTCGTCTTCTGTGGGTCGGGTTCCACTTCATTTTGGAAAATTACATGCTCCAAGTACGTCGCCATAGGTTGCACTAGGTGGCATTTTCAGGTCAGGTTTTAAGTTGAATTATCTGAGCCGTTGGAAGATATGTGCCTCATATCTTAATCAAAGGATGTGGAACACAATAATATTTTCTAGCTATAGTAAGCATATGGCCCACTGGAGACGTGCCAGTACCAACTCAATTAAACGTAGCTGGAGCGTTCTATAAGCCGAACAAATTTTTTCGAAAGTGGTACAGACCAGAGCGGCAAATTCGGTTTCTACTTTAGATTTTGTAATCATGGGTATTTGACAGTATCCACTGGCGATATCACGTGTCGAAAATAGACACGATCCGGTCAGAGAGTCCCTGGTCTGGTCGATGAGCGGCAGCGGGTAACTGTCGCGGACAGTTATCGAAGATTCAATGTACGGAAATCAATGCAAAATCATAGTTGCCCGTCACGATTCTTCACGAGAACAATTGGGAATCGCCAGGGGCTTTCACTCTTCTCGATGACTCTCTTTTGTTACATGTCCGAGATGCGATTACGGACGTCGTCCCTTATCGTTGGAGTATCTCCAGTATTGATGGTATGATACATCTTGATAGAGAGAATATCAAGAGAATATGTCTTGATCGGTTAACAGCAAATTTTTCAGCTTAGCTTGTTGTTAGATGGAAAAAAGTGTTGAAGACACACTGGCTGACACAGATGACTTCCATGCAAATATCTGATGTCATCCAGCTATTGTCTCTGATATAGTTCTCAGAATTGGCACAGCAACTAGCGTAGTCTGTTGCATAACAATGCGGATCACGACAATAACTATTATTTGAAATATTTCATTGCGCAATAATACTTGTTGTCGAAGCAGATTCTGCAGGTGTAACATGTTTGCCAATCTGACACGCGTGTTCCATTGAATAGAGTGGTTGGCCCAGGTAATCATAAAAATTCAGGCTGCTTTCCATCGTCCAAGATGGGCCCCAGTCGTTCAATCAGCTAGAGATTTCATCGTGTTTATCGAATGACCTTGGCACAGACTGCTCTGACACGAGATTGACCTGAACGTTTTGATAATTTCCCCTACATTTGGAATCATCTCACGTTTTCGACAGCTTAGGTTGAACAAAGGCCAGAGTAAAATGTGGCAATCACCAGAAGTTCCCGTATATTCTGAGTGTACAATGTTGATAGCGTAAATGAATCATATACTCGCACCTTGTGTGGATGTGACCTGGCACGAGTATATAACTTTATTACCCGGTTCCCATGAGAAAAGTCTTAAATCTGGAGTTTATACCCATCTTCTGTACATCTAAATACTCTTAGAGACGTGGCACTAGGCATGTTTTTGACAAAGAGAAATTGATTTCATGCAATTCTATTGGTTTGAAATCGTCTTTTGTCAGTCACATAAAATAGTGTCGTTGGATACGTAACTCTCCGTATTTCGGTCGTTACCGCCATATACGACACAACACATAGGAAGGCAAAAGTAGAGTCCATTTGGACGGAGGAATATGGAGTCAAATCGAGCGCATTAGAAAAATGTTGATCCATGTATCTCGATCCTAAACAAGAAGACCCAGGAGCGGAGCGACACGTTATTCCATTTAATGCTTAGAACCAAGCCATTATGGGCAAGGCTTTGGTGCAAGACCTCCTCCCCCCCCCCCCCCCTCCTCTCCCGCAGTGACCCGACCATGGTGTCACGATACTCGTGGTTTAGTTGGTACAAACACCAGCTGGTTCCCTTGAATCCAAACATTTTCAAATATTTACTTTCAATTTGAACTAGGCCTACATGTGATTTAAGCGACAGATCAAGTCTTTGTGTCACTGGAAAGGCTCAAGTCTAGACATATTTTCGTCCCCAGATTTAGCTATTGTATCCATTGTCTCATGATTCTTACATGGAGTATGAATCTACATTCACGATCTCTCTATAGGCTAATTAAATATTCATTCCCACGGGACTTGTGTAGACGTCTATAGATTTGGATCAGCGCCAACGAAATACAGAGCAGGGCTGATTCCGACTGGATATTGAATTATTCCGGTTTGTTTTCTCCTCGCCGACGTTCATGACTTTGAAGCAGAGAAAGTTTACAGTTTTCTGTTCCTTGCCATTTTTTTGTACCTATTTTGACGGATTATCAGTATGGGACGAACACTTTTATTGATGTGCCTGACGAGTTTGTGTGTGCCTTTACTCTCGACATTATTCCATGCTGCCACCAAGCCTGGACAGATTTACATGGACAACCACAGTTCAATTTTCAATATCACTGTCCCGACCACCGCGCACTGTGCGATGGAGTGCGAAAAACGCAAACAAAAGGAATGCAAAGGTTTCAATGTGGAGCCAAATATGGTAATAGGGGGCTGGACATGTGAACTGGTCAAGATCAGACCACATATACTGGCAGATCGTGTGGGTAAGGTGACCAATAACACCAGACCACGTAAGATGGCAGATCCTGTACCGGTAGTTAACGCGACAGACGGACGTTATTTTGAAAGGGTAAGATTCGCAAACAAAAAGAGGTTTCGTAGAATTTGGGAAAATATTATAGTAAAAACGTTATGAAAACATAATTAAAACATTTCTAGAAAATATTTTCCGTAACATCAAAACGTTTTGAAACATATTAATATTTTTCTTTGACGTCATCGTAATGTTTTAAGAACGTTATCACAAACTGACTTTGAAAAATATTATGACATTATTAAAACGCTGTTATGGGTCGTTTTAAAACGTCATCATAAAAACATTCTCCAAAAACGGTTGCATGATTTTGTTTACAATCAGGGAAAAATGTTTTCTCAACGTTTAGCTGTCGAGATGTTTTCATGATGTTTTCATGATGTTAGCTTTCTTGTGACGTTCATTTTCAGAAGCATTGAGTCACCCGACCCATTTTCGTGATTTACTTATAATAATTAGTAATATGTTTGACAAAATTGAACCATTCCTCCAGGTTAAACCGTCATTCGAAGACATGGCACGATCATACGTAGAGCCCTCTGCGCATGCGGTAAGAAGTGACATCTCAACCTCCCCACAGCGCATGCTCCGTTTCACAGTCTCATTCCACTATGACCCTTTCGCCAATAGCGCAAGATGAGCTTTAAGACGTGACTATGACGTATAGGGGAAAAACCACACCCACACAGTTCCGTTTGAATCCGACCGAACAACGACTTCAGTTTTCCACAGGAGCGAACTACTTTTCATATGCTCCGCCCATATAAACGGGAAAAATAACCTCTAGATCATTCTTTTTAACAGATGCATTACGCAGAATTGATAAGTAATCGGTATGTTCGACAAACATCGATTTAATTATATATGTCATTTCCGGCAGTATGCTTCTCGGGCTGGACTCCTGTCCAAGTACCTGACTGACGGCAGGGGTATTATTACGCCCCAGTGACGTGGTTGGTGATATCTCTGTATATTAGAGTGTCCGAAATGATCACAGCTGATTGGTACGGGCAAAACCACCTCGGCGCAATCACAAGCCTTGAACGAAGACACACCACCACCAGTACAATTATTTCATGGTGGGCCTCGACGTGAGTGAGTGAGTGAGTAGTGGGGTTTAACGTCGTTTTCAACCTTGTTTCAGTCATATCACGATGGTGCCTACATGTGCCAGAACACGCGAGTGCTCACAATTCCTATTACCCTGGACACTGATCAGCCCAGCCAGTACAGTACCCAATCACTCATCCATGTAACTCCATCACAAAGTTTTCGAGGAAAATTGGGCAAAGTCTATTTATTTTCACATATTATTTACTAATTTATCAAGCACAGAAAACGAAAACATATAAACAGAAAATTCGAAAAATTGCCAAAAAGTGTCTGTTTTGAAAATGGCGTCATCAAAGCGGCCATCTTGATTTTGTTTTAACATTTTCTGATAGAGCTTGATCCAAGGTAAGTTTCAGCTCCCCAGTTTAAGGGATAAGAAAAATATTTAGGGCGGCCAAAATGCCCCGCCCCCCCCCCCCCTCCCCCGAGCCTGGATAGGTCCCAAAAATTCCACGCTAGATGCGGTTAGAAAAGGACAATTCCATTGTTGGAGAAGCTGGAATCGGGCGACATATACCGCGAATCAAGTCAATCTGATAAGGGTAATTATTTAATGAAATGCGAAATCCGATTAAACTGATTATCCAGATTTTAGATTTCCACCGAGTGTTTTGTACTGAACGCGCTGTATTTCCTCACAAACAAACACGTCGCTTTCGTGGACAAAATGTGCATGTGACTTCCAAGGCAGATGATCTGAGAACGCGTGCTGATTTGGTGGATACCATTTCCTCATAATTAGCGTTTGCAGATGCAGACATATCTCCCTTAGCCACAATAAACTAAACTAACCACCAGTGACAAAGGTGTCCGTAAGTGCGATCCGGCCGAAAACATTATTTTATCTAGAAGAATGGGTTTAGTTCCTCAATTTACCTGATCAGAGAGCGTATAGAGAATTCTAATTATGACATTTTAATCTGTTCACTGTGGCTAAATAGACCCCCAAAATACAGTGCATAGACCAATTATATGTGGGTTCTCCGCGTCTTTTACCAAATATATTGGGGCAAATTGAACAATCTGTTTGACAGTGATTCGTGGTAGCTCTTTTGTCTGCATAATATAGAGGAGCAAATGTTACAATATAGTTATCACGGCAGGACTCGCGAAGGATATCGTGAAGTACAGTGTGCCTTTTCTTCAATTCCAGATTTGTGACGGTTTATCCCTAAGAACAGCTGCTAAGTTCGTTATCGACGGTCAAGTAATTGTCACGATGGTCGACGTAAACCAGAATGTTTACCAACACAGAGCACGGAGCAAGCCAACACTGATCGGTAACACTTCCGAGGTCTTTGACGGGCTTGATGGGCACGTGGGCGACATGTGGAACATTCTCCTGGATCCTCTGGGTTGGGTTCTTTTTGTACGATCAGGTAACAATATTGGCGAAAACGAAAACTGGGCATCAATTATCTTGAAATCTTGAAATCGTTCGGATTCACTATTATTATTCTTTTGTCCACCGGCTTTTGTTCCTCAATATCTCCAGAACGGCTTGGCTCACAAACTTGAAACTTGATAGTAGATCTACTGGAAAAGTGCATATTACGAGTGGGATCTGATTGGTCAGACTGTTTGGCGGTTATCTTGGGATAAGCTCAAAACCTTCAAAGCTCTTCTCCGAAGGAACCACTGAACCGATCGACTTGAAACTTGGCTTACGTAATCTATGCATCAAGGTTTGCAATACTTTTGTAGGGTTTATTTGCTTCTTGTAAAACAAGACCGCCATCAACCAATCAAAATGGTCAGATTTTCAAGTAACAGATATGGACGGAGAAAGTGACTAAAGATATGATATATGATATGACGAATATGCAAAAGATTTGTTCTTAGGTCACGTGGATTGGCCGCCATGTTGAATTTTTTGAACATTTTTACAAAGTTTGCAAGGGCTTATTATCTCGAACACGGATAGGTACAGATTTCTAATCTGCTGTGATATATGGAGAATGCCATAGTCTGGTGATTGGTTGAAGGGTTTAGCAACCGTTTTGGATTTAACGCGAAACATTCTGAGATCTTCTCCTCTGGAACACCTGAACCAATCGATTCGAAACTTGTCGCACGTAATCTATAGATCAGGGTCTGTCATTCTTCTGTAGGCTCCTTGAAAGGAGATGGCCGCCATCGACGGATCAATCTGGTCGAATTTTCAAGTAACGGATTTGGATGAGGAAAGTGACTAAATATATGATATGACGATGACGAATATGCAAATATTTTTCTCTTAGGTCACTTAGATTGTCCGTCATCTTGAATTTTGTCAAAATCTTTACAATTTTGCAAAGGTTTATTCTGTGGAACCCTGATAGGTACAGATTTCTAGTCTGCTGCGATATATGGGAAAGGCCATAGTCTGTTGCACTGAAAGCAAATACCGGTGATAGGTTGAACGGTTTAGCAGCCATCATAGATTTAACGCAAAACCTACGGTATTCTCCTCTGAAACACCTGAACGGATCAATTCGAAACTTGCCCTACATAATCTATGGTTCAGGGTCTCTAATCTGTAGAGTTTTTAATCTGTAGAGTTTGTAGATGTTTAAATTAAATATGTCCACAGTCGACCAATCAAAATGGTCTGATTTTCAAATAACGGATTAGATCGGAGAAAGTTACGAAATAACTGGTCGAATTTGCCCTACATAATGGTAAAGGGTCGACGGTGTAGCCATGTGTTGTGCAAAAGGCGCTATGACAACATCAGACAGTCCGGAGCTCTAGTTATGGCTATAACGAGCTCAGTTTTAAAGTTGATCTTCTCTGCAACCGCTGAGGTGATCGACTTGCAAACTGGCATACACATCAAGCTATCTCCGCAAGATCAGCAAGACGACATCATTAGTTCTGCTCCGCGACGCCAGAGCGCGCTGTTCTGAATAACACACCAAATAACAAAGTGGCTGAGTTAGAGGCTAATAAGAGGAGCTGGACGATGGCCTGTACACGATTCTTGCTTGAAGGACGAAGATCTGGTTCCCGGTCAGCTGCTGCCCGCAGCTCCAATTTGATTATGGATACATACCGGATTTTATTTACCCTCTACATCCTCAGGTGACTGATACAAGGGTTTATAGAATCTTCATACAACCTCTCAGAAGAATTGATCTCCCCATATATCTTGTCAATCAACTCTGCACGATGCCACTTTATAATGTTGCCCAGAACCCGTCCACCACATCACAAATGCAGATCTAACCAACCAAAGAGTCTTCATCAAACATAATCAATACAAAGATATTCGATTTCACACTGATATAGATGCGTATGTGTGAGCATTTGATTTCGAAAAAAACGGTCTTCATTGTTTTGTCAAAAACTTGGAGTTGCCTGAGTAGTAGGGAAGGAGTACGTGGTTTATTATTGCTATTTGGCCTTTGTGGAAGTCACTTCCGGTTACTTGACCGAAAGTGGTCCTTTGAGTAAATTCCACTGCTTCGGGTGAAAGGTCAAACTAACTCAGATTCTCTTTCCCTATGTCGGAATAAACAAGACTGAACATCTTGGGAGTATTGAGCACTGCAGTCGAGTTTCATTATTGTGCCCAAACAGTCCACAGGCCATGTTAAGCTAGGCTTCTAGGGTACGATGGGGTTTCATGATAACTCTCGAACAATGGAAACTCTGGACATGTGTGGTGTGTGCCCTTGCAGAGGGAGGGGAATTCCCTTCTACAATAGTAAACTCAACTGGGCCTGACACTATATCCAGCAGACTGGCAAGTGGGGAACCCAAACTCCCATCCCAATTCTACTGAGAAGTAATATAGTATATAATGGGCTTATATAAATGCTGGTCTGGACGTGGTCAGGCTTCAATGGGTGAACGGTGCATGCACAATCTGAATAAGGACGCTCTACGATATCTCGTAGACCCAAGCATGCGTCCTAAGCTAAGGTAGGTGGGAAGTAGGTCTGCGCATGCGCCAACGGCATTGGGACGCTGTACAGAGAACGAGAAGGGCGAAGTGGGACACTACCGAGACTGAGAGGGGTGAGACATGTGGATTGCACTCAGGAAGTTTGTTGGACTCAGGCATGCACCCTAGACAGGTGGGTAGTGGAGTAAGGGTGCTCATGCTCAGCTGGGAGTGGGAGGCTGTACTGAGAAAGGGAGCGACCAGAGACATGGGGATTTCAGACCGCGATACTCCTAGTCACAGGCATGCGCCCTAAGCTGTGGTTAGGAAGGAAGTATGGATGCACTTGAGCAATCGGAAATGGGTCGCTGTACCGAGAACGAGAGGGGCGAGTGACATGGGGATTTCACCGAGGAAGACTACTGTACCCGGGCATGCGCCGCAGACTTGCACATGCGTCACCGGAAGTGAGACGTTGTACCAAGGCCGAGAGGGACGCGAGACATGGGATTTCACCCAACGAGACTCGCATGCACCCTAGGCCAGGTTGGGTAGAGAAGAAGGGCTGAGTATGCGCTACCTGAAGCGGGACGCTGTACCGAGAACAAGAGAGAGGGAAGACATGGGCTTGCATCCAGTAAGATTCATGAATCCAGGTATGCACCCTAGTATAGGGTGGGTAGGGAATAGGACTGCGCATGCGTAGTTGACGTACCGCCTTGTATTCTATGGGAAATATGTTTGGATGCGTCCTTTGAACGTGCGATTGATCCTTTCGACGATGAAAGCCTTGTTGGAGGTATGAAAGAAGAACACCTGAACTTTCCTGTACTTTTGGAAGAGGGTGTGAAGGAATTCCGTGCTTTCGTTGGTTTGCAAATACAGCGGATTGTGGTATGCCTTGTAGCGTTCTTCCGAGTATTCGTCCGGATGGGCACGACCCACGCATATTTCGACAAGATATGGGCAGGCACCACCTTCTTGAATACCGTCAATATACCGGGGTGTAGGATGAAGCCGTTGTTGGGGTCAATCTAGGGCGGGGTCATTGTGTACGAAAATGGCTTGCTCGATGTGGATGAGGTTGCCGTCAAGCTTACCGCTCAACAATCGTTTAAACTTGGTCCACCCGTCACGGTGTAGAGTAACCCCATTCGATGTGGCGTTAGGATCCAACACACAGATCACCTCGGGTAAAAGGGGAAAATACGTCCCGTATGACATTCGACATGGCTTAGTGATGAATGGCGTACAGTGGCATTTGCCCTCTTATTTATAGGGTGATCGTCACCATAAATATCCAGATACGTCGTGGTGATGCCATCACAGCATACTGTTCCGGTAACCCCTCACTGTCATCAGGGTTGGTGGAGTAACAACCTCCTCAGGCGATACTGGGTATATGTTCAATTACAAGCATCTAGTCCGTCATTCATAATTCAGCCGTCATCCATTAAAGAATATCCGCGTCCATAATCCAAAGACCTATTCCATATTCCATATAACAGTATTAGCACCAAATTCAAAAAGGACAATCATAGTATACATAAACATAGGCTAGTTTCCTGCAAAAGAGAAGCGGTCAACAGTTTTCAATGATGCCGACAAGACATCATGATGTTCCAAAAATATAAAATACGTATCGCTGATCAGTATTCTTAATCCATAATAATCGTTGTAAAATCGTCATCTAGAGATTGTATCTCAGTCACGCTTTGATTGTGGCTGTTCATATGAACACCATGAGGATCTTGAAGTGCATGGGTTCATAGGGCCCCTAGCCCCGGGTTTAGTAGAATTAGACACAAGTTACGAAACGTAACGCCATAGATCTTGCACGCTACGCTCGTATTTTGCTATCAGCATGCAATATGCATAGCCAAATTTGAGAAAATTTGAGTTTTGTTCTGCACTACCTGCACAAGGCAGTGCTGAACAGGTGCTTCAGGTGCTTCACCAAATCGATAATCTGGATTCAGGGTACTGATAGACGTAGTTTCGCGAGAACTAGTCGTAAGTGAGTACAGACCTCAGAAATCGGCTTTATTCATTAGCCATCATGCAGGTGCATCATGTGATAGTAACACTAAATCCCACATTATCGCAGATAGAATGTATAAGAACCTATGCACCCTGGCGACTGTGCTATTTCTATTATTGATGATGTCATAGCCCAGTGATACTGGACACCACCGCCATCGTATTGGAAAAGTAGGTGAGCTTCAAGAGGATACACCATGCGTCTATATTCGCTCAAACATTCTCTATCTAGACCTCTCTCCCTCCAAGGTTCGAGGCCGACGTGCGCATGGGTTTACATGTACACTTCATAGTTCTCTTCCTTGGGGCATAGATGGCGCCACCGCTCGTCCTAGAGCAAGCCATATGGTGCCTGCCTGTGACCAGAAGTCCCGATCGGTGAAAGCTCATTTCTCTCACCCCTCCCATTTTCGGTAAAGCATCTCACTCTCAGTTGTGTGTTCAGATGTCTAGATCCAGGCGTCGACTCTTCTGACTTCTATGTCTCTCAAGGCTCTCGATCGGGCTTTGGCATTTGCATATCACTAACTTTGACCCTACGCATTTATGCATCTATATAGATAGCTCACATGCTTATACATGTCGCCTGTATAGACCACTGTGCTATGCATCTGCATAAATCCCTCGCAAGCTTTTCTTTCATGCTTGTGGTGTTGAATCTATGGATATATATAAATCACTCACATGCTTCTATTTGACGCCTGCATCCACGCCTATTTGACACCTGTTCTGCGTTTGTATAAATCACTCGCATATAACTTTATTACATCTACACAGCTCATCCACATACTCACACGCTTCTACTTGACGCTGTATCAACCACTCTGTTGCACGCTTCTATTTGATGCCTGCATTGACGAATCTATGCCATAAATCATTCGCACGTTCCTGTTTCGCAACCCTGATATGCACTGTACATAAGCCACTCACACTCTTCTATAGGACTCGCGTATTGTCAACTACATTACCCATCTACATGATTATGCACATACTGTTACTGCCCATTGTAGTCCGACTCTGTTTATGCATCTACATGAATCACTCTCACGCCTCTACTTGATAGCTGCATTGGCCATTTTGTTGTGCGTTTGTATGAATCACTCGCATACTTTCATGTGAAGCCGATAACGGCGATTCGATGCATTTACTTAAATCACTCATAAGAGCTGTAGTAAAAGAGGGTATTCATACCAGTTGACCTACTTTCGTGACCTAATTGCGGAGTCACGCGGAGGTTCAAAGGTCATTGAATGATCTTTGGTATTCATCTGCGGTGGAGCGATCATTTCCGGAGGAGAGTCAGTTACTTCTGGTACCAGAAAGTATTCTTCAAATACGTTGATTGTCGCTTCGGCTAAACCTTCGAGAATGTCAGGGAATCTTCGGCAATGTCCGGTCATCTCTGGCGGCACTTGCTTGGGAAATATCTGTACGACATCGAGCGTGCTGCCATCTATGCACTCTGTAGGCAAGGAAGACAACTTTGAAGCGGTACATGTAAAACCATGCGCTCTTCGGACTCGAACTCTGACATTGAAGTATGTATACGTGTGTGGGAGGTGTAGGGAGGGGTGATTTGAGCTATTATAGAAGAATGTGTTATGCTCTTGAAGCTAGAGTACAGTCCTACATTCTCGTCCAGTGAAAATTACCCTGATATACCTCAGCTACTAGAGGGCGGATATATGGTCTAGGGTATAGGCCCAATGGGGCGCACACTCATGGATATTTGCGGTATGGATTGTGGCACCTTTTTTGTTTCACGCTGTAACATACGATGGCAGGCTCTCGAGGTCATGGGTTGAATTTCGCTGAAAAGTTCTGACTGCGCATGCCTGAGGTGGACGTTTTGGGGTCGAGGTGGACTATCCGTGGTCCAAATGAGCCGTGTGGGGTGTCATAAAGCTAGGATAGTGCAATGGAAATACCGTCCATCTGCGCATGCGCAGTGGGAAAAGGGCGTTGGAATGGACGTTTTGGGGTAGAGATGGTCCAATATTGGTCCGAATGGACCGTGTGAGGTATCATATTGAAGCAGTCGTGGGGGAACATCCGACTGGACTGATTTGTCATGAAAATGATGTAATTCTGCGCATGCCAAGCCGTGGAGTAGTATAGTTTGGGGTACAGGTGCACCATCCTTGCTCCTAACGGTTCGCTATTGTACCGTGCGGGGTAGACTAATGCGATGTCATCAGTAGTAGGAAAAATGTTTTTAAAGTCCAGTTGCCCCTTAGTATTAGAGAAAGCAGAAACCGAGTATATTTACCCTATGACATATTTAGTATGCTTTTTTGCAATCAGAAGCCGCCATCTGATGCTGCATCTGTCATATTCGTTTTCCCCGTTAGACCAATCAGAAGCCGTCCTTTGGTGTTGCGTCAACCTTCGGCCATGGTCGCTCTGATCCATTTGTTCTAATCGTCGTCTGGCAGTTCATGATATAATAACGGCCGCATGTCCTGAAACAGCTGTTTGCGCTGGCATTTGCAGAGCCTCGGGGGGTGGTAGCGCCATACCCTCTTCCAAATGACGCTTGATCTTCATGATGGACCTGTGCCTGGGGTCGTCTTTCATTTCAAGCGGAAGCAAGCTATACTGTTCATAGATCGCCATAGCTGTTTTTCTGATGCAGGGACGCATTTGGATGCAAGCCTGCTGTAAATTATCCAGCGTTCTCGATCGCCTCAGCATGAATATTAATAGCTTCATGGACAATACGATCTAAAAAGGTAGGTGCTTCCTCACTCAGGCTTCCCTTGGGCGTAGGCTGACTATCTGAGGTGAAGCTCCCGTATCATTAGATAAACTCCCAGCAGTTTCTGTTTCGGTATCATTCGGTGGACTCTCAGAAACAGCTGGTATTTTCTCAGCATATCCATCGGCTTCTTGTGCCTACGTGTCTTCACTCTCATGTATATTCTTTTGGTGTCGCATCATATCATAATGTCTGGTGAACGCGCGCACTCAGAGCAAGTAGAAGCCATGTTGATGGTTGAACATCGACTGTTCACGTTTTTGAGATATCCTTGCTTTTACGCACAGTAACTCCCGCCAACACCTAGTTTAACGCTTCAACGCCCTGGCGAAATAGCCCAGGAGCAATGATGGGTCTAGATATTCCATAGAATTGACACTGATTCATCGAAATGCAGTGACGCCCGTCAACACCCCTCGTTACGACTTAACGTCCGTCCCAACGCCTTAACGCCCTATCATAACGCCTTAACGCCCTATCGTAACGCCTTAACGTATGCTCAATCATTCAATCACACGCACATGTATTGACCATTGCTGCCCCTAACCCTTGTGTGGGTGTACCACCTGGTGTATGGGCATGTGCGCGATGACCTCATTTCCGGCGATGTCCGTTGATGACGTCACTTTCATCAAGGGTCAGGGGGCAATGTTCAGTACATGTGCGTGTGATTGGACGGTTGACAATAACCAAGGAACAAGAAGTCGATGAAGATGCTGAGAATATACCAGCTGAGTCCACCTACTGATACCGCGACAAAGACTGCTGAGAGTATATTTACTGATACGGAGAGCTTGACCTCAGATAGTCAGCCTACGTCACAGGGAAGGCTGAGTGAGGAAGAACCTACCTTTTGGGATCGTATTGTGCATGAAGCTATTAATACTCATGCTGAGGCGATCGAGGACGCCGAACAGGATAACTTACAACAGGCTTACGTCCAAATACGCCCCTGCATCAGAAAAACAGCCACGGCGATCTACGAACAATATAGCCTGCTGCCACTTGAAATTAAAGGCGACTCCACGCACAGGTCCATCATGAAGACCAAGAGTCACCAAGGACATGGAGCTACCACCCACCGAGGCCCTGCAAAATGCGATCAAAATACGCAAACAGTTATTCCGGGACATGCTGTGGTTACAGTATCCTGGATTGCTCGACGACGATTAGAACAAAAAATCAGAGCGATCATGACCGAAGGTTGATGCAACACCAAAAGACGGATTCTGATTGAGCAGCCGAGAATACATCTAACGGGCAAGAACGAATATGACAGATGCAGCACTGAATGGCGGCTTCTGATTGTACAAAAGCATACTTGAATAGTACACATACCCAACGCGGCCCCCCCCCCCCCCACCCGTATAAAAATGTACCATGGTGTACCATGCTGAAAGTACCATGGTACTTTGGGACATTGTACCATGGATTTACCATGCATGTACCATGGTAATGCAATAGATTTACCAGGTTGTACCATGCCTGTATCAGGCTGTACCATGGTGTACCACGGTACTTTGGAACATACACCATGGTACATTTTTATAAGGGCCAGCAGTTATTGGACCCCAAAACGCTCATTCCCATGCACTTTTTCCACTGTACATGCACAGATAGACGGTATTTCAAGTATTTCACCCAGTCTGACTCTACAAACAGCCTCAATATGACACCCCACACGAACCATTTGGACAAGAGATAGTCCATCTCGACCCCACCTAAAGCCTGCCAATACATTGCGCATGCGCATTCAAAAGTTTTCAGCGAAACTCAGCCCATGGCTTCGAGACTCCTGCCATCATATTCTACAGCGTGAGACAGAAAAAATAAGGTGCCACACTCCATACCGGAAATATCCACGAGTGGTTTCCCAATTGGGCCTATACCAGAGAAGTATCTTTAGCCGCCGTCTAGTACCTGAGGTATATCAGGGTAATTCTCACCTGTCGAGAAGGTAAGACTGTTCCCGAGCTTCAAGAGCACACATCATACGTCTGTAACAGCTCAAATCCCCCCTTCCCACACTTCCCACACACGTATACATCCTTCAATGTCCGAGTTCGCGTCCGACAAGCGCATAGTTTTACATGTACCCCATTGCAGTTGTCTTCCTTGCGTATAGAGTGCATAGATGGCAGCACGATCGATGTCAGACGAGGATTTCCCAAGCAAGAGCCGCCATTTTATTAATTTGTTATGAAATTACGAAACAACATTGATACCGCCGGATACGAAAAGCTCGATACTGGGATCGCACTGATCATAGACTCCTATCAATAACAGTACATATAGGTTATGTTTATTGAATATTTCACCAACATGTATGGGTATTTTGTACCCCAGAGAGTGGGGGATCTCCTCCACACCATTCACACACTACAAAAAACATTCTAGAATATTCCATGCATGGGTTCTCCGCTTACCACTCAGGTCATTCCCGGAGATGACGGGACATTGCCGAAGATTCCATGTCATTTTATGAGATTCAGCCGAAGCAACAGGTAGCGTATTTGAAGTCTCATGGCTCTTGACATGGAACTAATTTCCGTCCACGGGGGCTTCTCCCCGCTTCCAGAAGTGACTGCATCACGCCGGAAATGACCGGTTCATCGCGAAGAAATACTAAAGGTCACGTGACCGGAAGTGCACTCAATTACATTTGACCCGGAAGTGACGTCGCATCCGCGTGGTTTCGCAATTAGGCACGAAAGTACGTCAACTGATATGAATATCCTCTTTTACTACTACTCACACGTTTCAATTTAATGCCTTATTGACCACTGCGTTATGTATCTACAAATGTACATCAATTTAACGACTGTATTTACAACTTTGATATGCGTTTGCATAATTACTCACATACTTCTACCCTGCTATGCATCTACATGAGTCACTCGCATACTTCTATTTGACTTCTGTAATGTCGACTATATTACCAATCTACATACTCATTCACATTGAGAAATTTTAATGAGTTTTTTAAAAAGTTTTTTCGGGCTTGCGTCGTCACTCAATGGGTTGGAATTCTCATGACCAATTAACGACAGGTATAAACGACATTTCACAGGTACGATCTAGTGTCACTCTAGAATAATCAGAGACGGGAAAATCAGATGATGAAGTCGAGATTGATTTTTATTCAATCACACCAAGTTCCATTGGTACAGGAATCTCACAAACAATACAGTTGCCAGCAGTAGGTCACACCCTCAGTTCAAGAACATGAATATCAAACTTCTTGGAGACAAAGATCGTATAACTCTTCTACGTCGAAATATCAAGTCAAGATGTTATATGACTTCTGAGACAAGATCGATGTTAAAAGTCCGAGGAAAATACTCCTCACTCACGCCAAGTTTTTACATCTTTCTCTAGTATTGACATTTAACTTGACTGACATGAATAATATCTGGACATGAATAAATAAAACAGACCAATTACATCTTAATACAGATAGGCAAACTCTTTTCCTACACAATCCATTCACATTTACCAGGGCCTGAAAAATATGATTGGCCTCCTACACAAATTTAACGTGGTCTGTTGAAGCCTGGCCTAGAGGTCATGACCTAAATGGATAGATCATATTCCTTTACATCCAACTTGGATATAGCTCATAATATCAATTTCTTAAAACGATCTGGAAATTAGATTAACGCTCACCAGAGAAATAATTGCCTGTCCGAGAGTTCATGACCCGAACAGATTAATTACTATACTTTCTTGACCACACAAGTGTATACAATTACATCGGCTATCATCGAGAAAGATATGACTCTAACAATCTAGGCAGAAATACAGCCATGTAGTAATGATCCTTTTACATTTAATATAGACATACGATTATATAACCATGCATAAGTAATATATCAAGAGCATCTGGAGGCCGATTTAGGGGCAGATAACTCTGTTTGAACAATTCCTGGTTATCTCCCCTGATTTGTACCGGAAGTGACATTTGACCCCTGAGCATGCTCACAATACCGGATACAAATGGTGCGCAGGGGGTCAAAGGTCACTTCGATACGAATCAGGGGAGATAACCAGGGATTGTTCAAACAGAGTTATCTGCCCCTAAATAGGCCCCCAGATACCCTTTTACTACTTATCAAATTGACGTCACTATAACGTCACATCCGGTCACGTGACATCCGGGTCACAGGTCACATCCGAGTCAAAAGTCACTCCCGATCACGCGACGGCCCAGCAGTAAGGCTCTACCTAAGACCCCAGTGACTCTCCAATGTGAATCTCCCGACACGTTCTTCTACCCCAAGCGCAAAGCTCTCTCCGATGGTGTAACCACAACGTATCTGGACATTTAGAGTGATAATTATGCTAAATATGGACTTACACTGCAGATATTGCTCTGGGCTTCTAATGCTATAATAAGGGAAATAGACAACAACGTATCTGGATATTCAGAGTGATACCCCTATAAATGCTAAAATATAGATGGACTGACACTGCGGATACTCCACTGGACTTCTAATATTATATTAGGGGAAAATAACTGTTGTACATATGTCGTGTTCTTTGTTATAAAGTGTGTTTATTCCTACAACAACGTGATTTGTGGTTCTTTTGTATACCGTATTTATGACCAGGTCCCTCGTTGCCCTGGTGGCAGAAACTGGAACTAGGGAGAGATAACTCCGGGGTGTCACGTGACCCGCAAGTAACTCCGGGGTGTCACGTGACCCGCAAGTGCCCTTTGTTGCACCATTATTAATATCCGGTATTGTAAAAGGTGACCTTTGGTCACATTGACCCCAGAGGGCGCCACCAGTCTTGTGACGTCAATTCCGGGACCGGAAGTGACCTTTGACTCCTGCGCACCATTGGGGTGTAAGGGGAAGAATGGCTCGTAGGACTGGTTGACGAAATGTCAAAGGATGAATGACGCACACACTGACTGACCCTCGTATTTATGGGCAGTTCCCTAAGCTTGGTGACCTGGTTGACCAAATGACGAACAGTGAAAGACGCACACTGTGACTGTCCTGCGTATATATCGGTTGCGTATAATCGCATCTGCCGTCCCATTGACACCAGTAGGCGCTGTTGACCTACTAGTGACGTCACTTTCGGTTCCGGGTGACGTCGCACGAGCAGCACGATTCCGATTCACGGAGAATGACGTGCAATACATATCGCTAAGAACCGATTTCCCATAAGGTGAAATTTGGTCGCATTGACCTTTAACCCTTTTTTTAATACCGTAGTTAACCATTTGAAAGAGCTAATTCGGTCGCATTGACCTTGGTGACTGACCCTCGTTTTTATGGCCAGGTCCCTCGTTACCCTGGTGGCAAAAACTGGAACTAGGGAGAGGTAACCCGGAAGTGACCTTTGTTGTACCATTATTAATATCCGGTATTATAAAAGGTGATCTTTGATCACATTGACACCAGGGGGGCGCCACCAGTCTTGTGACGTGACTTCCTGTTCCGGTCACGTGACCGGAAGTGACCTTTGACCTCTGCGCACCATTATTAATATCCGGTATTGTGCGCATGCGCAGGGGTCAAAGGTCACTTCGGGTCACTTGACCGGAACCGGAAGTGACGTCACAAGACTGGTGGCGCCCCCTGGTGCCAATGTGGCCAAAGATCACGTTTATATACTACTTGCATAATATGCAGTTATGCGATTACATCCCCATGCATAATATGATATACACCTTCCTTAATATGATATAACTAACATACAGAAATCATTGCTCTTATTTAATAAAGACATATTACACACAAATAAGATGCAGGATTCAAACAAGATTCAATCCTGAATCTCACAACATGTTACTACTGACGCCTGTATCCACGACTCTGTTATGCTTCTACATAAATCACTCGCATGCTTCTACGTGACGCTGTATCAACCACTATGTTATGCATTGACATAAATTATTCATACGCTACTACTTCACGCAAGTATGGATCATTTTGTTATGCATTTACATAAACCATTCACATATTTCTATTTGACGCAATTATTGACAACTGTGTGCATCTACTTGAATCACTCCCATTCTTCTACTTGGCGGGTGTATTGACCCCCCCCTCATCACGAAGTCATATATAAATCACTCGCATGCGTATACTGGAGGTCTGTATTGCCGACTCTATGCATCTAAATAAATCACTCTCATTTCTATTTAACGCCTATGCATCAAAAATTATCAGTCTCATATTTCTATTTTACGCCCGTATTGATGAATCTATTCATCTACATAAATCACTCGCACTGTTTCTACTTGACGCATGTATTGACCACTTTGAGTTTGATTTACATAAAGCACTCACAAACGTCTAGCTGACGCCTTTATTGACCACCCTCACACTCTACTTCACGCCTTTAGTACCGACTCGACATGTGTCTACATAGATCGCTCTGCCTATACGTGTATACATAAATGAGGCCCCTTGCGTGACGCCTGTATTGTCAAATCTGCGTATGTATATACAAATTCAGATCCCTCATTGACGCCTGCATTGGCGTGTCTGCTTATGTATATACATAAAATCAGGCTCCTACTTGACGCCTTACGCTCACAAACAGCTTGATTCACTTACGTCCCTGCTCTCCTTGTTCCCTCGTTGATTCACACCGCATATTTCGCGCCTCTTGGCCGTTAGGGGTCGCTCTGCACAGGCCAACCGCCGATGGCCAATGAATATCACTCTCACGGAAGAGTCTCGGTCCGCTTTGTTTATCACGACAACCATCATCCGTGCATCCGCCACCTTTTCTCTCAGTGGGTGAGAGATCTTTCGGCCAGTCACCATAAACTGTTTCCAGCAAATGACGGCGCTAAGCTGCACAGTCTCTCGGTAACAGTACTAAACTACCCGACGTATATGACATCTACTGACTGATAACTGTGTGGAAAAACGCGAGAAACTAGTGAACTATTTCTTCACAATCAACTGTGAAACGAAGCGGTATGAGTTGTCTCCCTTGTCAAACGTTCACATGTCGTTAACGGCAAAAATAATAATAAACGGCAAAACAACTCAAAATTATTTTAATTTCTGGGTTAAGAGTGAATAGATTTTTGAATAACTTCCTCCATTGTCGTTATATTTAGTAAGGTTCGTCAACTGATCGCAAAAATTTGTTCACTAATCCCTTCAAATAAAATAACAGTCGCTATTTTTTTTTAAATCCCACTGATAAGACCACGCTTCATCGTCATGAGAACATCTTCATTTTATCCAGCCAATTTCTACGTTCCCACTTCGAACTTCCCTTGATATATCTGGACCCCTTCAATGTTCAAATAACTTATAAATAGACACGCTCGAGACGTCACTGACCTTGAAAACATTTGAAATTCGAATTGGGTGGCACAAGAGCGTTATTGATTGGCTGACCTAAATAGTGGGCACCTTATTAGGAGGAAAGACGCCGCTAATAGAGGATGATGTTACTCTACGTGACTTCACTCGCAATCGATGTGTGTGTTCTGATTGGTTCTTCTGTCGTTAGTAGGTGAAATTTACACCTCGGATTTTGAACACTGAAGGGGTCAGATAAATCAAGGCAGGTTCGAAGTGGGAACGTAGAAATTGGCTGGATAAAATGAAGATGCATGAGTATAGAAGGCGATCAAGTTGCCTACATTGGTAACGTTACTAGTACCGTTCATTGTTTCAGAATTTGAATTGAATGTTGACTCAATATTACGGAAAAAGTTCCTTGGAGCGATGATGTAAGAGGGAGTCTCACTGTCAAAATTGTGATATGCCTCCCACTTAGGTGAGAATCGTGATCTCAATATCAGGAAGGCAAGACTCTGCTGAGAATGCGGGTGTGACGTAATTTCGATCACGTGAAGTAGTTAGTCAATCGCGGTTAGTATGAGGAATCTGGTTACCTCCGAGCTATTACGGCACGGTGATTGAATAACCAGATAAAGCGCCCCCTAACGGCCAAGAGGCGCAAAATATGCGGTGTGAATCAGCGGGGGAACAAGCAGAGCAGGGACGTAAGTGAAACAAACGGCTTATGAGCGTATTGACGCCTGTATTGAACAGAGTAGTTATGTACTTCATAAATCAGGCCCCTAATTAACGCCTGTATTGACGACTGTTATGTACGGTTTCTACTTCAATCACTGATGTTCTTTACTTGCAGGTCAGTGGCTGTACTGTTTTGGATTGGAATATGGGCAGACGAAATTCAAGCAGTGCCAATCCCCTTTCTTTCCAATCAACTGTAAATCGCTGTGGATGGGTTCTCGCGACTGTAGCTGTGTAAACTATACCATAATGTACGACCTGTACAAAGCTGTGCAGCTCTTGGGTCCTCTCATAATTGTCACTGTTGGCTCAGAGGAAGGTTTGAAATCAGGGGACTTATCAGTAAAACTGTCGAACACAAGGGAATATGACTATCCGTGCGACAAAGATGGCGAAGACGAAAATACCGGAGGCATATGCGCGTGGAAATCCGCATTTCGGGATGCGTCGGGAGGCGTATTTCTATCCATCAGTCGTGTCTGTTTGTTTGTACAAACTACCTGCTATATTTTCGATTTCGATACATCAAACATGGTGGAATATCATCCGGTATGCAAAGACGAAATCAATAACTTTTTCCTGTGAAAAACTGTGTCTGTTACAGGACGTGAAGTATACTCCTATTCCAGCTTGATTCTATTCTACCCACTAGATGATCACACAAAGCCGATCTACATGTATGAGTGTGCAACAGTTCACGTAGTTTAAGTGCGAGCGATCTCTTTCTATTCTTTTCATCTTTCTCATCTGGATGGCAACTCGAGTGAGTTCTCTTTTCTGGTGTGGAAACAACAGGCATCTTATTGAAAATGCTTTGTCTTATCCGATTAGAGATATCATCTTAGAGCGACTAATCGCTCTTCTGAAGGTGAAGATATTAGACATGTTAGGGTTTGCGGAAGATATCAGACATCTTAGCACAAGGGATCTCTCTTATCGAGTCGGAAATAACAGATTTTGTCGCTCAAGTGCTCTCTTCTCTCCGGAGAGAGTGAGCAACGGAATAGCATTCAAAGTAGCTATCAACAATTTTTCAGTCACACCACGACAAAGCGGTTTCAGTGCTGCCTTTTTATGGTGTTATCTGGTCGAAGCACCATGCCGAGAGATATCGGACAACTCTCCTCTGCTGACATGGCTGAGGTATATCAGATCTCTCTCTCTCTCTCTCTCGTTTTCTGGGAGATATCAGATATCTCTCTTTCCTCTGCTGAGAAATATCAGACATCCCTCTCTCTCTCCCCCCCCCCCCCTCTCTCTCTCGACTCTTCTGAGAGATATCAGAAACCTCTCTCTTCCCTGCTGAGGGGTATCAGATATCTCTCTCTCTCTCTCTCTCCTACACTCGCGTCTTCTGTGAGATATCAGAAAACCTTCCCTTCTCTGCTGAGAGATATCAGACCTCTTTTCCCATTGTCTAGCACAATAACTGCACTTGTATTTATTGCACCAATGTAAGCATCCTCCCCCTTTTCTTGTGTGTCTGGTTCCATGTTGCTTCACTGATTTGCTTGTCTGAAGCAACAGGGACGCTACTTGGCTGGGTGGTGCCTATAGCTGGTTCGTCGCGATATTCCTGAAATATTGTTGTAAGCGACGTTAAATCCTACTCACTCGCTCACCCAGTCACTCGCTCACTCTCTTCTTCTGGGAGATATCTGCTCTGCTGAGAGATATCACAGATTTTTCGCCAACGTACAGGATCATGTAGGCGTAGTCCTGTGCCCTGGTAGTGTGGCCAATCTCATGCTTCCCCAATGCTTTACAGTTTGCTTCCATGATGGCGCTATAGCTTAGCTGTCCGGCTGAACCATTGACTGATACAGAGGTAACTACTTGTTCCCCAGGGTCACGCGCGAGATGCTTTTCTAATAAACCACGACAAACAGCTGGTGCCCGTGGTACGATCCAATAGGTATCCATGATCTTCGAGTGTCTATAACCACGACGGTCCGTTCTCCATAGTTGACAAGACAGGTTCCGGATATAATTAAATATGCATACAGCTATCTGACTGATATCACAGGCTTGACCGGTTCTATTTACATGCGACCAGAATTCAGCATGGCTTCTATACCTCTATTCGGAAAGTTTATTATCTCCCCCTGAATCACCACCGCTCTTTACGGTCGGAGGCATGAATATATGTTTTTGGTAAATGAGCTTGGTTTCACTTTTACCAAATGCCCCTCCAATTATTTCCAATGATAGATTGAGAAACTATTGCAGACTATTCGTTTGAAAAACTGACTTATTACGGGGATTATTCGTCTACAGTATTCACAAATAGTCGATAGTTTTTATATTCAGTTTAAATTTAATATTCTAGAGTAAGTGAACAGTTAATTACTTAAACTAATGACGAGGGCCATTGGTACTTACCGGAAATTCCCTGCACCACTGCGACCCTATAGTGGCATAAGGGAGATAAAACCTTTTCTGAATAAGGTTATACAACGACCTGGTGCCCTCCAGCTGTTGCCTCTGATACAGCAACTACTTTAATTAGCCGGTTACATAACAATGAGGGTGCCGACAATAACTATTATTTGAACTATTCAATTGTGCATAAATACTTATCATGCGCATGAATAAAGTGTCCAGGTATGCGGACCAGGCACACACAAGGAAAACAAGGAATTCCACAAACAATCAATGTATTGATCAAAACACAGGCTGAAAAAGCAGGCATTTTCTCATGCTGGCGCCGCAAACTGGAACGGTCTCCCGGAGCATGTTAGAAAATGTGGTTGTCTTCAAACTTATAAAAAAGGCCGCTTTTGAGCAATTCTTAAAGGGACCCCCAAACGGGGTCTTGAAAAGTAGAGAAAAGTATACGAATTTGTAGTAAATATGTGGTTTTTCATTATAGTGTGGTGTGAGATGTCAATGAAACAGCTCCCGTAGGACTTTTGTGCCAAAATTGATTTTTTTATTATTATTATTTTTTTTGCTTTTTCGGATTGATTTAGGATCAAACTATGGGGAGATGATGGGGTTCGTTCCATCATGTGACCCCTTAGGACCCATCTACCACTAGCTCCGATAATAGTGAACCGAATTTCACAATCTTGGAGTCGATTTAGGTCTGAGTCTATTTATAATACTTTCAAAGCGATATATAGTTCCTTTGATATTTACAATTGGCAGGGGGAAGCTTTCCATCCAAGAAACACCCTCCCGTAACGTTTTATTTCCTATCTAGTCCAATAATATTCCCATTTGTCTTGTCATTTTATTGTTGCTATTGATTATGGTTCACCTTCCATCAGCTCGGGCGCCTCATCACCTCCTCAGTCTGTGCGGATTCCAAGTACATCTGATGTAGCTCTACCATCTTTACCAATCTTTCGAGCAGATTATAAAAGAGACGAGAACGAGTCTTCAAGAGGCTCATGGAGGCAAAATTAAAACTAAACCCCTCAAACTAGATTCTCCTCCAAAGATCAGCAAAATATCTAGGACACGTAGTATTTCAAGGGGGTATTCAGACAGACCCCGGAAAATTGTCAGCAGTATACAAGAACGGTCTCAACCGTTGAATGCTAAACAAGTTAGGAGCTTCCTGTGATTATGCTCATATTACCGTCGTTTCGTCAGCGGATTCGTGACAAGGGCACGACCTATTCATAAGCTTAAAGAGAAAAGAGCTAAATTCAGGTGGAATGCCGATACGAGTGTGATAAGTCAATCAAGGAGCTTAAGGAAGCTTTATTGATCCCCCCATACTGACATACACACTCCCAAACAGATTTTCATTTTGGACACTGATGCCAGTGACCAGGCAATGGGGGCCGTGTTGTCACAGGAACAGAGTGGCACAAAGCGAGTCCTAGCGTACAATGAACCGCGTCTTAAATAAGCAAGAGCGTGTATGGATGGATGGATGGATGTACTTGGGCACTCCATCGCACCGCGATGGGCACAGGTCGTGCGAACACGCCGTGCAACCCGTTATACTGTGTCACCAGGAAGAACTACTTGCTGTTGTTCTTGCACTCAAGCACTTTCATCCAAATCTTTATGGACAGAACATCCTATTGAGAACTGATAATGCCGCATTATA
The DNA here is from genome assembly GCA_036873755.1 of Hanleya hanleyi. Classification (NCBI taxonomy): domain Eukaryota; kingdom Metazoa; phylum Mollusca; class Polyplacophora; order Lepidopleurida; family Hanleyidae; genus Hanleya; species Hanleya hanleyi. The sequence goes on from JAVTVY010022387.1 coordinate 44,974, forward strand.
TCGAAAACAGTTTGGCAATATTGTGTCCCATCTTTGACAAATTCGAGCTCAAAGTTTGGATTTACAACCTAAATTCACCCAGCGAGAGCCAGGTGACGTCACAGATGTAAGACACAGTGGGCAGCATACAAACTGACGGACAGCAGCTCCATCCAATTTCACTGAAAATTCAAGCGATATGGACTAATCTATAGTTTCTAATTTTACGGATCATCTGATGAACTACCAAAATATAGATCTCACAGTGTAGATGAAATATCAGGAATAGTCCCTGTATATATAACGAATTTGAATCAACACGTGAAAATTCGATCCTGTCCAGAATACTCAACCCAATCTTTGCTGTGACGGTGTTACTGTACCAAGTAATTTGTATAAATGTCCGGTACCTGACCAGACTATATGGACGACGGGTGGAAGGGAATATGAAGCGCATCAGCTCAACAATTTAATTCTGACTGAGTTACAAATGCAAATGTATCTCTTCAGTACACGACTGTGACAAAAAAAGGAATTCTGCAATGTCGGGTTCCATCTACAGGTGTTATTTACCCGTGTGGCCGTCTGTACTATGTATAATTAAAGTGTATTAAATCAGAGAGTTTTAAATAGTCCCAGACTAAGTGATTGTCATGTCTTTGAGAAAGGTGAAGTACGTACCGGTATTTAATTATACCGCGTGTGTTTTTACCGTGCTCCCGAGGCGGGCCGCGCGTGGAATCCCAGAACCTGCATGCCTGCACAGCGATCGGACAAGCTACTGGACAAACATTGCTTTCCCTTGATTTCTTCAGCTTACAAACTGTTTTAACAGAACTTACACAGATGTGTTTCTATATATCAGCATGTAAACAAGTTTATTTCGCCGTTGGTGGCGAAGTCGAAAGAATCCGCATATATAGATATGTTCATATTAGGGCAACACACATCAGCTCGGCCTGACGCAGGGCAGTACCACCTTCCCGACACACATGGCTCCAACATCAATAAATGCAAGAAAATTTGCTCTGAAACAGAGAAATTGACGAGGATAAAACGCCCATTGAAAACAGGTGAATATGTATACTGGCTGCTGATGTCTTACACCTCTGACGTAATCAGCTGCAGAAATTAAAGCGCCGTGTTGATTTTTTGCTCGTCAAATTTAACTCTTTCTATATGGGTGACAATTTTAAGTCTTGCATAATTGGACATCTTAGATTCCATAGATTGATTATTCGTCGAGCATCGTATAGGGGTGTTTGAGGGTCCTTTCAACTGCAGATGGTTCCACATAGCATATTTAGTATTTGCTATTTCTCCAATGCTGTGATGTATTTATGGAAACTTTTATGTATATAATTTTAAGTGTTTAAAATATGACCGTCTCTAATTATTTTTACAATTATAGTTAGGTCATTTTCTTGATATTTTGATCAGTTTCGGGTTAGGGTCTTTTATTGTGTGTGGGTTTTTTTTGTCGGAGTTCTGTTAAATATAGCTTTCACCATACAGATTGTACAGATACAGTAGTCTGTATTTTTACATGTAGAGACCCATATCAGGGTGCGTTAAGGTAAAGTGATACTATACCTGAATATTAAAACCTATGGTGTATTGCTTTGAATATACTTTGACTAATGTTAATTAATTTCGTTATTATCCCTCATTCTAACCTTCTGTGTTATGCGTGTCGTGTGCAAATACATGTTGTATATAGGATAAACTTTCACATAGCAACGGGTTTTGCAAGAATACAAAATACTGCCTCGTGAAACAGCTGATCACGGTTGAGGGAGAGTGGGTTTACCTCCCCCCACAATAACACAGGAACATTCTTTCCGTGATACACTGAATGAGTGCAAAGGCACTCGATATCTGAACCATTCCATTTCCAGCACTAAACTGCCCGCTAGTCTGTATGAGAAAAAATATATAATATAACTTCGTTCTTCTTAGCCCTTCGCCCACAAATGCAGACAAACGCGAGCCTGCTCGTGTTGGAAATGTCACTGTCCCGGTACTGTATCCATGGCAAGCACGTGACATGTAGGTCAACTTCTATACACGCTGGGGAATACCACCTCCAGCTCATTAGTTCTCATATTCCTGTGGTTAATCTTGGGCAAGAAATATGTATAAAAAATCAATAAAATATTTTATTTCTCTGCACTGAAAGAATCAGTTGTTTTGCACGATATATTTTTATGGCAAGTCCGGGTAAACGGTCGGCATGCACTCTCGCTTGTTCAACCGTTGCTGCACGCGCAAGCCAGGCAACACTGCTTGTTTTTTGCGGCGGGGGTAAAATGTACCAACAAATGCCTCTATGTCGGTTGTGCACCCTTAAACCTAACCTAGTCTTTCCATTTGTCAATTTACTAGGGTGTAAAAATTCGTACACCCGGATCTTTCCGTGTCAGTGTCTGGCCGATCTGACTGACCAAGTGACATATTACCCTACTGTGGTATACTGATCCATGTAGGACGTTGCGGCCGGTCGGTAGTTCGAATGGAAAGGCTCCCAGGGGAGAAAAATACAAGATTCACGTGCGAAAACAGACATGGCGGATCTTCACTTCAAAACTTCAAACTAAAATGTTATACTATTTCTGGTGTGTGATACTATAATATTGACCAGAATGTCACCATAATCTGAGCATTCATCTTCTCGCATGCCGAGAATATAAATATAAAGAACATAAGTAGTATATAAAGAGGATTTGACCTCGCATTGAGTGCACTCTATCCCATGATGCATTGCGCGCGCGACCAAAGCGTACTCAATACGAGGTCAAATCCTCTTTCACACTCAATATCAAACATTTATAAACAATGTTTCTGTTTGTAACTAAGTCAAACCTGCTTTAATTAATGCCTTTAATCCCTTATTAATTGCACAATCAAACGTAGAAAACGGAAGTTTAAAAGAAAAAGTTAACTCCCCTAGGAGAGAGTTGTCCGCCCCTAGGAGAGCTCTTCACTCAATTCCAGCGTGGCCACTATAAAGGCGACTGTAGCCTTATTCTCATCCTCTTTCTCAAACCGAGACCAGTAGTGAAACAAGGCCGCGGTACGAGGGGACGGAAGGGTGGGCACATTAAATTAAAGCAGGTTTGACTTAGTTACAAACAGAAACATTGTTTATAAATGTTTGATGTTTGCTACCTAAGTCTTAAACCTGCTTTAATTAATGCCTTAGTACCAACATACGGAGGTGGGAACCTCGGTCTTGTAGTATATCAAAGTAGGCTAAGTGACCGCTGGAATGACACAGAAACATGGGCATAGCATGAACAATCCATAATCAACAAATGAAACCTTGGTCATCAACATAAAAGGTTAAACATGTGAATAAGATACTGATGTACTTATCTTTGATTGTTCACAGCCATGTAGCTGTGTTTGTGGTGTGGAAATTATTAGTTTCCCCCCGAGAGAGTACCTCAGCGTACAGATTATTGGTCTACTCGGGAAGCCGTCTATACCAAGAGAGAACCTCAACCACCCGGGATATACGGTCTACTTGGTAAGGCTTATTTATCTTGGCTGTTCCTAAGACCGGGTGAGGCAGAAACTGGTCCGGGCCTAGTGATCGCCAAGTCACACCACTCTCAGTCCACAATCGTCTTCCATCCAACCAGCATTCTAGGGAGTTGAGTGCAGAAGACGGCGCTGAGATCATTGAGAAGGACGTCAGATTCAACCTGAAGGACACAATCAAAAACCGCAGTTAAGGTAAAGATCACACTCACCATGGATACATACATCTTAGGGTGATGATACAGTGTCTGACATCTCTTTAGAGGATCCAAGGTCGTCCATCTGACTTATTTCTTCCTTCCATATGAGATCAATCAATTGTGGACCAATAGTATGAATGAGATGAGATGATACAGCAATTTGCAGATTTGCTGTGATGATTCAAACTGCCGCCCCCCCCCCCCTTTTTTTGGAATTTAGTTGACCACGTGCTGGGCCGCTATTAACGGCCCAAACGTGGATATCCCTTCTGACTGGACTGACATATCTCTCAGATAGAAGTTGGTGAACGTGGAGTTCGCCGTCCAGGCACAAGATTGGACAATGTCATGGAGGGACAGATTCTTCCATAATGGCCATGACGAGGCAATGGCGCGAATCTCATGAGAAGAGGCATTCGACAACAGAGGGGGAGCGTCTATGGCCAATTGATAAGACCATTTAATGGTTTTCTTCAACCACGCGGCGATGGTATTTTTGGTAATGTCACGCAAAGCCGATGGCCGAAGAGACAGAAATAACAGGCGCCGAGAGCCGCGAGCGGAGTCGGTACGAGTAAGATAGTGGCGAATAGCCCGGACCGGGCATAACAGGAGGTCGTCTTCGAGCCCATGCACAAAGTCTGACAACGCCGGAATGGAGTACGATCGTTGAGCGCACGGACCTGAACGCACAGACTCATTTTTGGCAATAAATTCAGGAATGGGCCGAAAAGAAATGCGAGACCAATCCGCCGTCCAGGTCATAGAAGATCTTTCAAGAGCATGAAGTTCAGATACTCTAGACGCTAAAGCAAACGCTGCCAAAAAGGCGGTCTTATAAGACACAGCTTTAATAGAGGCGGATTCCAAAGGTTCAAAGGGCGGACGAATCAGAGCACACAGAACCACACCAATATCCCATTTCGGTAACAGTTGGCGCGTACGGCGAGACTGTAACGCGAAGGCGCGAATGAGCGCAGAGATATTATCGTTTAGACTAATGTCTACACCCGAAGTAAGGCGTAACACCCTAGCCAGAGCAGATCGATACCCTTCAATGGTGCTGATTTGAAACTTCTTATCACGATGAAGATGAAGGAGAAAGTCAGCTACTAGGGAAACAGAGGCAGAGTCGGGATCGGCATCATGTCCTCGGCACCAGGAGACGAAATAGGCCCATTTCGCCTGATAGAGCTGCGATGTGGAAGATCGATTGGCTGAAACCATCGTTCGTGCAACCTCTGCTGAAAATCCCTGGACTGCGAGTGCATTCTGGATAGTCTGCAAACGTGTAGGTTGAGCCACCGAGGGTTGTGATGAAATATCCCGTGCGGTTGACGTAACAGGTCGGGCCACACTGGCAAACGACGTGGCGGGGCGGTGAGAAGCGGGAGCAATACCGGAAACCACTGTCGCCGAGGCCACCACGGGACTACGAGTAGAATGATGCAGTCGTGACGGGTAATCTTCTGAAGTACTTCCAGAATTAGGGCGATCGGTGGGTATGCATAAGCCAGGAAGTTGTCCCAATTGATTGACAGGGCGTCGATGTCGAAGGCTTGAGGATCCCGAATCGGACTGACAAACAGGGTCAATTGGGCGTTGTTTCTCGTAGCAAACAGATCGATCAGCGGCGACTCCCAGATGATGGAGATCTGCTGGAACACCTCCGGATGAAGTTGCCACTCGGTCTGAAGAACGGTGTCCGGACGCGATAAGCTGTCCGCTAAGACATTGAGCCGGCCCGGAACATGGCGGGCGTGTAGATGAATGTGATGAAAACGAGTCCACTCGTAGAGATCCCACACAAGGCGAAACATTGGAAGCGAGCGTGTTGTTCCCAACTTGTTGATGTGAGCAATCACTGTGGAATTGTCCGTCGCAATGAGAAGAGACGAGTACATGAGACGATGACTCCAATGTTGCACCGCCAGAATGACTGCCTTCATCTCCAGAAGGTTGATGTGAAGACTGGCATCCAACGTTGACCATCTGCCGGATACTACTAATTCGTCCAGATGGGCACCCCAACCAGTCTCGGACGCATCGGTGTACAGATGATGACTCGGAGCCGGAAAACGGAATGGAACACCCTGCATGACGTTGAGCCGGGATTGCCACCAGATCAGATATGGATGAAGAGACGTCAATACCGGCACCGCTGGATTGATGGAAGGTGTCTGTAGGTAAGGATACAGATGATACTGTAGTGGACGCACCTGTAGTCGGCCGTAATGAGTTAGGTCCTGAGTGGAAGTGAGCAAACCTACCAAACTTTGCCACTGTTGACGTGTCCGTGACGTTGATGACAAAAACTTTCGGATCAACAGCTGAATTTTGTCCCAACGATCTTCCGGAGGATATACCAGTTGATGATGAGTATCGAACACTGCGCCGATGTAACGGCGAACTTGAGCCGGGACCAACTCTGACTTGAGAGGATGAGGAATGAATCCTAGATGACGTAAGACCAGAAGTGTGAACTGGACTTGCATGTTGAGACGGGATTCGTCCGCTGCCCATAGGAGGATGTCGTCTATATAAACCTCTATCTGAATACCCCGCAGGTGTAGAAAAGCCATGACCGGTGAGGTAATGCGGGTAAACAGCCAAGGGGCTATGTTGACCCCGAATGGGAGAACCTGCCATTCGAAACGGTGTTCGTTGACAACGAAGCGGAGATAACGGCGATGACGAGGATGAATTGGAACATGAAGATACGCGTCCTGCAGATCGACTGAGGCCAGCCAATCCCGAAGATGTACACGGGCCCGAATCGATGAAACAGTCGGCATCTTGAAATGAGGGGGGAGGGCGAGATGAAACTTGTTTAACACTTTTAGATCGATCACCATCCGCATCTGGGGCGAGTCTTTCTTGGGAACCAGAAACACGTGGCTGTAAAACCCAAAACTGTCCTCTGTCGGCGGTAACTCTCTGACCGCTCCCTTCTCGATGAGCGTGTTGACTGACGACAGAAGAGTCTGCACGTGACTCGCGGAGACTGGTAGGCGGGATGGGCGTGGCCAAACGATAAGTTTGGGAAGGGAACGAAAAGTGAACAGGAAGCCGCGCTCCAAAACTCTCAAAATCCAGGTGTCGTCGGTGATGAGGCGCCAATTGTCTATGAAGTATTGAAGGCGGCCGCCCACAACATGATGATTGAACGACCGGAAAGGAGGAGGCTGCAAAACTTCGGCTTGATCTGATCCGGGAACTCGATAGTCATTTACTGGAACGACCACCCCTCTTGGTTGATTTACCACGAAAGGAACGGCGACCTCGGCGTGGAGGTTTGTCAATACCCCGAAACCTCCCCCGAGCGCCGCCATCTTGTTGGGTGGAAGAGGAGTTACGACCCCGCTTCGAGCGACGATCCGACGAACCACCCCGAGCAACAGCCCCAATCAAACGCGCAGTACGTTCCTCGCGGATGACGGGTACAACAGACTCAATAGAATTGTTGAAAATGGCGCTGGAAGCTAATGGTTGATGAAGCAGAAAATCCTTAACCATAAAGGAGACGTCCGGCTTGACCGCCTTAAGTAAGGCGTTGCGTTGCGCTTGGAGAAGCGAAACGTATGAATAAGAAGTGGCCTCAATAACTTGATGATTAGCCTGCACTAGGGTTTCAATGAAACCCCGCAAATAAGCAACACGACCCGCAGACAAAGAAGTCGATCCATCGTCCCGGCGTAACTCCGGGTCCAAGGCAATCCGCGAAGTAGCCAACAAAAACCAATCAGTGACTGAGGAAGCACGTTGGATTGCCAATAACATCTCTTGGATATTCTCCACAAATTTGGTATTGAATTCAAGTGGAGTCGACTTAACTGATTTAGAAACCTGAGATAAATCTCGATCACGCTTGGGTGGTTTGTCAGGTAACACGTTATCATGAAGACGATGGGAAACTCCGAAACAAGGCTTCTTAAATTTATTGTCATCTTGTAATTGACGATCAAATTTGTCTAAATGATCTGCCCATGCTGGTGACGGAGCACATGTACGAGGAACATCCGGCTTGGGAGTAGCTAATGCAGAATCCGCAGCTGTCCGGCACTTATCACTAGAAGAACCAACCTTCGAAGGGACGGGCATATCCGGAACCAACGCTAAAAGCGCCTGCATACTAAGCAAATGATCCATCTTCGACGTATCTTTGACACTAACCCGAGAGGAAGAAGAATCATCCGACTCACTCGACGAAACCGGAGACTGAGAACAAGACGATAAATCATGATCCACCAAATGATCAAGGACAGGGGCTCGTTGATAATGAACATGGTAATCTTGATCAGAGGGAGCCGAAACCCTAGGGAAATGGTGAGAAGGATCAGGAGAATGAACTGTCGACGTACGAGAACGGCGTACCGGAGAACGGGAGCGCCGTAAATTAGTACCAAAAAGAACCGGTGGACGAGAACTACGGATCGGAGAACGAGATCGTCGAACCGAGGTAATAGAATCACGAACAGGTGAAAACAAACGATGAGGTGGTGAACCCGAGCGTTGTGTACGAGAACGTGAATGGTAATGTGAACCTGAGTGTCGTGTAGCAGTATGTGAACGACGATGTGAAGAATCAACAATTGCGGGGATTGATGTTCGTAAGCCCGCAACCTGAACACTTAATGGTAGAACCGAACAGGCTTCCATAGATTTTTCAGCATTAGGAAAACTATGTCTAGTCTTAACCCGTAAAGGAGAAATTGACACTCTACGTCGTTTCTTTGATTTCTTCCTACTAACAGGTACATGTGGAGAACCGATAGGTAAAGGAGAAATAACCTGGGGTGAAGATTCCTTTTGTTCGACGGGAACAATAGACTGGCCAGGCTTGACCGACCTGGCCTTTGTTGAGCGTAACAAAGGAACTGGATTTGGATCGACCCTAGACAATGAAACTCCGGACCGGGTCAAGCTGTCTAGCAACCTGGAATTATCATCGTGTAGGACGGTACCGCTTGGAGGTATACAAACTGACACGGGAGACTGAGGGTCTTGACCAGCCCGGTCAAGATCCTCATTACACTTCATATCATTAACTAAAGAAATCTCTAAGACCCGTCTGTCGATCTCCGACAAAGACGAGTCATCACAAGCATGTAACAGAAAAGCCCGACGGGCCTGGGCATAATTCTTCCAGGCCGCCGGATTCCATAATACACATTCCGCGCACGTGGACGCCCGGTAACATAAATCTTTACAAGACAAACAAGCCGTATGAGCGTCTAAAGGGGATAAATTTTCCCCGCACGTACGACAAGGAATACCAGTCGGAACTTCAGACATAATAATACAGTAAGTAAGTTCCGAATGAATAACAAAAACAAGACTTGATAAAGGATATTACACCAGCGAGACAACAACAACCAATGTTGTAAGATTGCCTCTGAATACTTCCCTAGATGTGCACTGCTCGAGCAAACAAGAGAAAGAGGATGAGAATAAGGCTACAGTCGCCTTTATAGTGGCCACGCTGGAATTGAGTGAAGAGCTCTCCTAGGGGCGGACAACTCTCTCCTAGGGGAGTTAACTTTTTCTTTTAAACTTCCGTTTTCTACGTTTGATTGTGCAATTAATAAGGGATTAAAGGCATTAATTAAAGCAGGTTTAAGGACTTAGGTAGCAAACACGTGGTCTGCGGTCCTTCCTTTCAACTGGGTCAATATGCGGTCAGCGGTCTTTCCTTTCAAAGGGTTCAAGGGTCATGGTACAAAGGTCATTTGCACATTTCCAAGGTCAATGCGACCGAATTACCTCTTACAAAGGGGTCAAGTCACGTGAGCGGAAATGACGTCACAAAGTGCACTACGCGGTCAAATGCCCTATCAAAGGTTGAATACACGATGGTCGATCCACATGGCCACGAAAAAAAATACATGAATACATTGGGAATTATAATACGCAGTATTACCATGTACTGTTCAACGATCTATGAATAGAACAGGGTTTTTCCAGGGGGAATCCCTGTGTCCCGATGTTGAGGGATGACGTCATCAGGGACCAGTAACTCTCAACATGTCTTCCGTGGTATGAATACATTTGATACATACACCTATACGTTAGTATTATATAATATAACATTGTACAATCGTTCGCAATAGGTAAAAAACATCCGCGAAGGTCCGCTTGTGTCATATCGGTAGATGGAAACTGGCGCCCGCTTGTCAAATTCCCGCATGATATGGAAATTAAGATCGTAGCGCCATCTATACACTCTGGACGCAAGGACGACTACTCTGACGGGACAATAACTATATTAGCGGCTGTATTAGGTAAGAGTATTGGGATGGTCATTTTCTCTTGTGGATTTTACTATGGGTGTTGCATCTTTTCTCTGTCTCACCCCGTACAACACGATGGTTGGGATCTCGTTGCCATGGTGTGACTTTTGTTGAAAAGTTCTGATGACGCATGCGTACTAAATAGGCAGATATGGGGTGGGCATTTTGGGGTCGAGGTAGATTATCCTTGGTGCGAATGGGTTGTGGGAGGTGTCAATGTGTAGCGCCTGTTTGGGGTTGCATTGGATTTATCTGGCTTCCATTGGACAGGTTGATCTGTCCATAGTAACAGAGGCATGATGAATTTCCACTTCCACAGACAGTCTTGATGCAATGTCTAGTGCAAGTGTTCTCAACAAATGATTCGCAGTCGCCATACAATCAGGTAGAAATGGATGAACACGATCATCAGAAGACCACCTTTTTTGCAATCCCATGGATCTTTTTGAATTCAATCGAATGTCCTTTGGTTTGTGTAACAACCCGGTCGCCTTTCAATGACTAGACGCCATCCATTCTCCGGGAAGGGCTGAGTTAACCAAAAGTCTCTCTTAGTGTATCTAAATGACATTATCACTTCTTGATGTCTTTTAAAGAATACCTATATAGACTCAAACCGGTCTTCGAAAAGTCCATTTCTTAGCCTTGCGAGCTGCTACATAAGATTTTAAAGGCTTTACACAGATCACAATGCTGCTACACTTTAAGGATTGGTCAACTTCGGACTTATGAAATGTTAACAGCAATGAACCGGCCTCAAACAGGTGTCACTGACTGGCAACTGATGCGAACATTGGAATTCAGACAGTCAGCAGGCCTTTGACAGGCTGAACATACCAAAATTTATCCTTGGGGTCATTGTATAGGTTCAAATTTGTTGCCCATGTACCTCAAATTACTGTGTGGTAGATAGTTGTAGGCCTAAATACATGTAGAGGCATGCATGTATTCAAATTCACATACCAATACTACTCAAAGTATCTGTTCATTAGTCGAATAGTATATGCATTGACGTTTATTCTCAGGACTTGGACACAATAATGTTGACTGATATTGCTGCTTTACTGTCACTGCTCAATGATGTAAGGAGTGAGTGAGTGACTGAGTGAATATGATTTAACATCGCTTTCAACTATAATTCAGTCATATTGCGACGTTGGGTCCTATTCCTTTTCACACCCGGGAATCACATGAGTAGGGTCCTACTCCTTTTCACACCCGGTAACCCCATGGGTGCCTCAGTTAGTCACCTCTCACAACAAGCTGTCTGATGAGCCGGGGCCTATTCTTATCATAACCTGCAGTGTGCACAACGGCATCTCAGATCAATCCCTGGAAGCCCCACAGGGCCTCAATGATGTAGTGACAATGATTCACATGTACATGGATGACTGTTTAATGATTGGCTCAGGTATTGTCATGTTCACAGTCATTCACGGTCAACTGCACTGTTGATACGACTGGCAATTCGTCATTGGCCTGTTAATTCACTTTTCACTGGCTTAGAAACTAGTACACTGTTCATCGAGAGTGATGTCCATTCAATTGAAATGGAGGCTGGTTCATGGTTCATTGATTTGCAATTCCAGATCTATTCCAGATGTTTCGGCAATGTTTCAAAGTCAGTTTTCATTGTGTTTATTCACACAGAAAAGAACCTCAATTACAGCAAATCTATCCCGGTAAGCTCATTTCATCAAAATCCATTCAGCATTGACAGAAATCACCAATACCTACCATGTCATTTGGGTCCATGATATGCTTGTCTTATATGTACCAATGATATAAAATGCAGGCTAGATGATAAAAATAACCTCAAACTCATCCACCCATTTTTTTCATGATAACAAAATAATGGTAAAGAGTCTAGAATAATTTATCTGGTATAAACGTAATTATCATACAATGCTAATGCTGGTACTGATCATGAATTGTTCAATGGAATTATATCTGCTTTACTAAGCATGCCAAGGTCAATTATCAGACATTGACACTGGTCCAGTGCCTTTGGCTCATTGTTTAATCGGGTAACTGAGTGAGTGAATATGATTTAACATCGTTTTCAACACTATTTCAGTCATTATCATATCACGACATTTGGTTTCTTTTCCTTGTCACACCCGAGAACCACAGGGGTAGGGTCTTATTTTTTTTAAAACCCGGGACACCACGGGTGGAGTCCTATTCCTTTTCACACCCGGGAACCACATGGGTTCCCCAGTTAGTCGCCTCTTACGAAAAGCTCTCTGGGGGATGAGACCTATTCTTACCATGGCCTGGAGTGTGCACGACGACACCCCATGTCAATCCACAGGAGCCCCACGGGGCCATTGTTTAATCATGTTCATAGTGATGACATTGAACCATTGTTCAATTATGTTAATGGCGTTCACATTCAGGTCATGGTTCTGACCGATGTTGGTTCAGTTCTTCCTTAAGTTTTGGTCCAATGCTTTTGACATTATTACCATTGTTCACTGTTGTTGGCGGAATGTTGGTTATAGTGTTGATGTTGGCATTGGTTCAATGTTCAATAGGATCAGCTGATCGTTGACATTTGTACACTATGTAAACGTACTAGCTTTGGTTCCCAGTTCACTGGAGTTAGTCATTTTTCTCTAATCATGGTTGCAAATGTACAGGAGTCAGTGGTTCACTGGGATCAGTGGTTCAATGTTCACTGGAGTCAGTGACTAAATGTTCAATGAAGTCAGCGGTTCAATGTTCACTGGAGTCAGTGGTTCAATGTTCACTGGAGTCAGTGACTAAATGTTCAATGAAGTCAGCGGTTCAATGTTCACTGGAGTCAGTGGTTCAATGTTCACTGGAGTCAGTGGTTCAATGTTCAATGGAGTCAGTGGTTCAATGTTCAATGGAGTCAGTGGTTCAATGTTCCCTGGAGTCAGTCGTTCTCTATTCATTGGCTCAATGGTCACTGGAGTCAGTGGTTCACTATTCACTGCATGGGTCAGTGGCTCAATGTTCACTGGAGTCAGTGGTTCGTTGTTCAGTGGGGTATGTGGTTCACTATTCATTGGAGTCAGTGGTTCCATGTTCAATGAAGTCAGTGGCTCAATGTTCAATGGTGTCAGTGGTTCACAGTTCATGGTTGCGGACCTCAGTTCACCATTCAGTGAAGTTGGGGAACCATCACAGAGACAATCTTTGGTACTGTTGTCTACCAGTCCAAGGCAGATCTTCATGAGCTGGGAATTGTGGATCAAATGATCTTCTGACCCATCTAGAGCCATTGATATTCCTGTGACCTTGAATGACCTGATGATGACCTCCTCGCTGACATTCTCCCAAGCTTCGCCTATCCACCCCATGAGATCTTTACCCTGTAAGGAGTTTGGCTCATCATACTCATTGGATTTGATCTGAAGTACAAAATTAACATACAAAGCAATCAACTCTCCATGTTGGTCAAAATTAACTTGTAGAACTAGTCAGTCATCCAAATAAGATATAAAAATAGTGTGTTACTGCACCTCCCATGTTTGGCTCATCATAATCATTTTGCAACATTTACCTTGGTGAACTAATCAGTGATCTGAATAAAAACAAGGATTCTGAGAACCCCAACAGCTCGCCTTGCAGGGTCATCCGCCGAAGGTGCAGCAGTATTGAATGCATACATGTAGAGCAAACAATAACGTCTGGAATAGGTGATGTGGTACAGACAATAATGTCTGGAATAGATTATCTGGTACAGGCAATAACATCAGTCCCATGTGGGATTACTGGTATATAAGTTTATCGCATATAGGTCAGGATGGATAGGTTAGTGCCGTCAGATTACTGGTGCATAGGACAGTCCAGTGTGAGATTACTTTTGGATAGGTCAGTCCCATGTGTGATTACTGCTGGATAGGTTGGGTTTTGTCAATAACATGAAGCTTCGCATAAAGATCGAGCCCTTCAGGTTGCACATCACTGGCAATGACAATACATATTGCAATAAAAATTTGACTTCTTTGTCAGTGATGTTGAAGTTGGATTGAAAGATGAACTATATTATAAAACTTGAAATAAAGATTACCTTTTTTTCCAAAAGTAAGCTTATACATGTCATTATGAATACATGTACAATTGAAATTTGGTCTGAGATGTGAGTGTGAAATGCCTGGACAAATATGGTTCGTGCAAAATCTTTAGGTTAAATCATGACGAGGAATGGGATTCGATACCAAAATTGAAGGAAATCGTGTTCTTCATTAAAGGCGACACAAAATTCCAAACCACCAGGGCTTAATATTTAATATTGTACTTCTGAAATGAAATAACGTCATTAAACTATTAGTAATTACTAAAAGGAATATATTGTAGTTGATTTGACGTGTTTGTGTATATGTAACAGGTCGATACTTGGTGTAAGAACGCATTGTTGAGGCTTTTGTGCAGCTGAAAAGGGTCACGTCTACACGCATTGTTGAGCTCAGACAGGCTATTGTAGGCTTTGTCTTGTGCGTTCTTACACCAAGTATAAACCTACAATGTACACTGCATCTCCTACCTAATAGGTTAGTATCACATATAAGAGATATATGCAGCTTCGCAAAAAGATCGAGCCCTTAATTCAGGATGGCACATCATTTGAGGTTGCACATCATTGACAATGCACATCATTTAAAATAATAAATTTATCAAGAAATATGATTTCTATATTTAGTGATGTTGAGGTTGGATTGAAGGAGGAACTATATTATATAACTACTAATAAAGATTACATTTTTTTTCAAAAGTAAGCCTACACATCCTATTGCATAGATCTGATGAATACATGTTTATGTATAGTTAGGAACAATAGGTGTGCAATTTTGAGCACGTTCTTGGTGTAACTTTGTGTGATGATATGTGAACAAACAAAGCTAATAACAGTGCAATAGCAGGACTAAATCTATCATTTCAAGCATGCAATGGGACACTTGCACTGTGGTAAACCTTCACATTTGTATGCAAATAAAAGAATGCAATGACAACTGTGTCCAATCATACTGTAATGCTCCATAATAATGTGCATGGGTAAAGACTGAGCTCACAAACTGATTCAAACTCACTTTTAATTAATATAGTAAGTTAAATGTGTGGACACAGATATGGTTGTACAAAAGCTTCAGGGTCAACGAGAATTTGATAAAATTTAAGAAAATGGTGTCCTTCATTTAAGGTGACACGAAATTAAAAACTGACAGGGGTTCGGTACTGCGGGATTCCCCCGCCAGTTATTTTGATATTGTACATCTCATGCCTAATAAGAAGTCAAAATTATTCTAAGTCCAGCCTAAACAACAAAGATCAACCCAGAAAACTTTCTAAGTCCAGCCTAAACATAAAAGTCTAACCGGACACCAACACCAACACCGACACCGCCACTTTCCCCCTCTCTCTCCCAATACCTCGCCTACTTCGTATACGGCGAGCTAAAAAATGATGTGTGTTACTGCACCCATCACAGGGTCAGTATCTTCGAATGAACTGGCTTCATCATTCTGATTTGAATGTGCTTTCTGCCTCCATCTAACCAGATGTAGTAAATATTCATTGAGGGTTGAGCACATAAATGTGCCTTCTGTTACAGATCCGGTCCTCAGAATTGAGGGCTGAGCATAGAATAGTGCTATTAGGTCATGATAGAAGGTCTTCTCTCAAATAATACGTCTTCGTTGAGAGGTAAGAACACAATTGTGCCTTTTGTCCTAATAAACATGTCCATCTCCTAGAAAAAATACTTGTTCCGATGGTACGAAGCAAAAAGTTGTGCATTCTGTGATAATAGAGTGGTATAACTCCTCAGAACAATACTTCTTCAGTTTTGTGCCTTCCGTCAAGATGAACCACCCCCTTGCTTGAATGTAACACTGCTCCAAGGAGGACTACCACCACAAAAATGTGTGCTGTCATAATACATCTATACACAGAAATGAGAGAGCTGAGCAGAGACATTGTTCCTTGAGAGCTGAGCAGAGACATTGTTCATTGAGAGCTGAGCAGAGACATTGTTCATTGAGAGCAGAGACATTGTTCATTGAGAGCTGAGCAGAGACATTGTTCACTGAGAGCTGAGCAGAGACAGTGTTCATTGAGAGCTGAGCAGAGACATCTTTGTTCGTTGAGAGCTGAGCAGACATTGTCCATTGAGAGCTGAGCAGAGACATTGTCCATTGAGAGCTGAGCAGACATTGTTCATTGAGAGCTGAGCAGACATTGTCCATTGAGAGCTGAGCAGACATTGTTCATTGAGTGCTGAGCAGAGACATTGTCCATTGAGAGCTGAGCAGAGACATTGTTCATTGAGAGCTGAGCAGAGACATTGTTCATTGAGAGCTGAGCAGAGACATTGTTCATTGAGAGCTGAGCAAAGACATTGTCCATTGAGAGCTGAGCAGAGACATTGTCCATTGAGAGCTGAGCAGAGACATTGTTCATTGAGAGCTGAGCAGACATTGTCCATTGAGAGCTGAGCAGACATTGATTGAGAGCTGAGCAGAGACATTGTTCATTGAGAGCTGAGCAGACATTGATTGAGAGCTGAGCAGACATTGTCCATTGAGAGCTGAGCAGAGACATTGTTCATTGAGAGCTGAGCAGAGACATTGTCCATTGAGAGCTGAGCAGAGACATTGTTCATTGAGAGCTGAGCAGAGACATATTTGTTCATTGAGAGCTGAGCAGACATTGTCCATTGAGAGCTGAGCAGAGACATTGTTCATTGAGAGCTGAGCAGACATTGTTCATTGAGAGCTGATCAGAGACATTGTCCATTGAGAGCTGAGCAGAGACATTGTTCATTGAGAGCTGAGCAGAGACATTGTCCATTGAGAGCTGAGCAGAGACATTGTTCATTGAGAGCTGAGCAGACATATTTGTTCATTGAGAGCTGAGCAGACATTGCCCATTGAGAGCTGAGCAGAGACATTGTTCATTGAGAGCTGAGCAGAGACATTGTCCATTGAGAGCTGAGCAGAGACATTGTCCATTGAGAGCTGAGCAGAATCATGCCTCATCAGAGAGAATCATACTACAGTAGGTGTGCCTTTTCCCAAAACAGACTTGTCTGGTTCAAAACCAGAAGAATTGCCTCACCTAATCAGTAAGGGATGAGCACAGTTGTATTCATTAAGTATGCTGTGGGGGTGTTATGTATAACAATGTCTTTGTGCAGGGAATGCAGGTGCAGAGAATGATCAAATCAATTTGGCCCCGAAACAATGAATCCAGGTACACCCATACATTTTGTCTGATAGAATCACACCATGCATCCCATGGACGTTTGGTGGGAAGTCCTTTAATGCCATGGGAGATGAGTTGCTCACACTAGTTAATTTCTCATCTCAAGGAATTTTATGGAGAACAATCTACTGATTACCTAGTTTCATCAGCTGTTGAACTTAAAATTGTGGAGGTACATGTATACATAATTTGCTCACTTATATGTAAATTGAGTTGAGACTAATTGAGTCTCAAGTTAATTGGTCACCAGACATTGTTTCATGACAAGGCTGTAGACTGGTTCATCTTCTTGTTATATGTCAGAGCATTTCCATCATAGCTCTCTAGATTTGGATCTAATGCCGCTTATGCCGGAGCTAGGGGGCGTGTGGTCATGTCATCCAAGTTGCCACATGAACAAGTACAATAAAAGCATACCTGAGATACAACACATATCACGAATCGTTAGATTCTTGGTATGTGCTTTAGAATAGGTTAACCAGAAGACTATACTGTGAAGCCATGTGGCTCTGTCAGTATGTCGTCACCTCTTCCCACTTCCCTTATATGTGTTATAATTTAGTCTTCTGGCGGAGCACAGAAGTGTGCATGCTATCATAGGCAGGTCCAACTTCTCATAAACTTCAGTCAATTGAGTCAGTGATTAGAATTTAATGTCATTTTCAACAACTGTTGTCATATCACGACAGTGTGCCTTCATGTGACAGTCCAGTCTGAATATAAGAGTGAGTGAATATAAGATAAACTGCATAATCCATTTGAAATAATTATTAGTCAGGGCTGAGCATTAAAGTGAGTACAAAACATTGAGTGTGTCTTTGGGAAGTGGGAGGATGTCTGCGTGTGTGCAATTCAGTTCATTATGACATTCTGTAGGCCTGATTAAGAACGCAAGTCGGGATGTACCATTGTTGAAGTGTACCTTTTGGGGCGGGAGAGTTTGTTTTAATGTCACACTCAAGGTTATTTCACTCATACGGGTTTTAGAGGTGGAGGAAGCCGGGTATCCGGAGAGAACCAACGCCCATTGGCAAGAAACTGGCAAACTTTCACACATGCACCAACGGGGCTGGAACAAGTGCGAATTCAGTGGTGTTGTACATTATGGGAATGGGAGGATCAATGTCTGTGTGTTTATGGGAAGGCAAGGCAGTTATGTTGGCCCAAAACCATGTATACACACTTTATGGCTGTGAATACATGTACATACCTTTTGTCTTATAGAATCACACCAGGCGTCCCGTGGGTGTTTGGTGAGAAGTGGTTTAATGCCAGCGTTGAGGGGCTGAGCTTTGAGGGAACATCCTGCTGGGATAATGGCCTGTGTACAGTTCATCTTTTTCAGATGCTTCTCAACAGATTTGGTCACATGACTGGTGAAGCTGTCCATCACTAGGAGTGCTGGTTTTCTGTCAGTGTAAGGGGTGAGGATTTTGTCAATCCACTCTGACATCAGAGCGTCATCCATGTTGGCCGTCTCACTAACAGATATGACCCAACCTCGAGGACAGGAGAGATTCAATGCTTCATGGCCTGTTAACAGTGTACAAACATTACTCCCTGCCTATATCACCATATTATTTTGTTAAAGGAAAGTTTCGGGTATGGTAAAGCTATATTTCAACTGAAAGAGCTAGTCAAATGGTATTCAACTGTATTTTTTTTTAATTTTTGGAATTTATTTTAACACAGAAATAGTTAACCAAATGCTGTGATACCGTCAAATTTACCGAACTCCAGGAAAGCGCCATTGTATTGTCACGTGACTTATTTTAGCCAATAGGAGTAAAACTATGTAAAACAGTGTGACGTAAGCGGAAGGCAGAACATATGTTGACAGCACGAAGCTGCATGTGTAAAGGTGCAAGTTTGACAGTGTAAACATTGGCAAGAATTACTTCAAATACTAAATAGCTCATACCATTTTCATTTCTAGTTCCCAGAGCGCGGCTTTGTTCGCTCTCCCAACAGCGAAGACACTCGATCTCCCCCGTAAGCGGTCGATGAGAGCAGCGTGTGCACCGACACCATACATGGAGTACATGATGTACTAAATTTTCCACGCGGGCTTCTGCCTTCATTTCGTAGCCTGTCTCGCTTTAGAGCTGCTATCCCCGCATCTCTGATCTCCGTATCTGAGCGTTTCGGCTCGAATTGGTAGCCCTGAAGACCAAACACAGCTTCCTCATCGCTTTCACCGCTGGAGTCGGAACTGCCGCTCGTCGACATGATTTCACTCAATTTCGACTGAAGACCCCGTGCTTCACGTATATTACCCGAACAGACAGAAGAGTTCCAAGCCTTTCCCCTAAGTCATATCCGCCTTCTGGATACGATACAATGGCGGCACTCTATCTCTGCGAGTTCGCGGTTTTAGGCCACACAAAGTTAATTAATTGGTTCTCAGGCCATGACTTTCCAAAAAGTGGCGAGGGAGGCAGGTTTTTTTTTTTTTTTTTCCCCTCAAAATTCCTCTATATGTGTACATGTAGCAGTGCTTTTCGAAGATGTCATTTATCTCTAAAATAAATAAAAGATATCTGTATTTTCACAGGTTGCTATGTCATGCATGTTGGTGAGTAACTCAATGAGGAAATGGTCTGAATCTTTCTGAGATTCTTCTGAAGGTCACATCTGATGCTGTTGTTTCTTCATTGACAACTGACAAGAAAGACCGGACTACTGATTTCAGGAAATCTGAAACTTTCAATTTTTATTCAAACTGAACGAACAATTTTTCACCCAAACTCTGATTGAAGCATGTATCTCATGTTTTCCATAGCCCAAACTACCCCTATATGAAACTATTCCGTCAGTCATTCTAAAATTGAAACCACCTACTTGCCTGAGTCCAATTTTCTATGATCTAGATGTAGAGTGAGTGAGTGAGTGAATAGGGTTTAACGTTCTAGCTAATATAATTTAGCCCACGTCAAAATATTTAGGAGAGGGTTCTTGAAAGGCAGGTGAGTGGTTGCAATATAATACAATATAAAATATGACAGTTTACGTGAGCTAAAAATCACTCTCGTGACATGAATTTACGCGAGTGTTTATGTGCAGGTGAGCTATCATTCACGCTAAACACGAAGCCCTGCGAATGTTTCAGATTTCAACTCCTCCGTTCACACAGTCAAAATCTCAGCTAGGCTTTGGTGTAAGACCTCCCATTGAAAAGGTAATATCCCGGACAAAAGACTGACAATACAACTTGCAGCAGATCCTTTGTCACTTATATTTCGTGAGTCTTACACCAAATTGTTGCCAAAATCTCCTTCGCTAACAAACGCCAAATTCACAAATTCTTTGACGGTTGTCGAATCTTCTACCGGGCATATTGTCCACGGACATACAGCAGCCCCCTTTTGGACGATTGTCAGCGAAACTAATGCAAACATGACTAGATATAATCGACGTAGAGATATCCAATCGTGGAGACAAAATCGAGAACTCTCGGTTTCCATCTTTCATGCCAACATTCAACATCCGGTAGATACACGAGGTGCGCAGAAGGTTACCGCGCATAGTAGGAAGTTGATGAAATTATCTCCCTTTACTAGCCCATGTGCCAAACAAGTCCGTCGCATTTTTCATTTTTCCGATCTCGATCAAATTTATTTCCTTGTCGCAAGATTTGTTCCACGGACTAAGAATTATTTTCACACATATTTCAATGATAATAGGACAGGATAAAACGTTTCTAGCGGCCGATTTTTCAGTGAGGCGGGCGGTGCTCGAGAACCATATATTTTTTTTTACTCCGAATGGGATAAAAAAAATTGATGCGGCGGGTTTTGGAGGGACGCGGCGGGGCCTGAGAACCAAGTAATTGACTTTGTGTGGCCTTAAAATGATTAGTACTCCTTCAAAAAAAAATTTTAAAATGAGAAAATAATAATATGTATCAAAGACAACCAAACCCGAACTTTTCCTTTAAGCAATGAATTGTTCTTTTTCTGCCAGACGATGTTCATGTGCTGCAGACAGACATACAGTATCACTGTTTATATGCACATATTTATATGTATTAGAACGGGGTTGACAAATGGTTCCAAATCATAATATAATCTATTATTTGAATGATTTTGGAGGGTGATCAAATTTATTAGAACTGATTGAATTTTACCTTAAAGATTGGGGGTGATTAAATTTTGATAGGGGGAGAATAATTATGGTATTTCTCTTAATATGTTCACTTTTCAACTCTATTATTCAAACACTGCATTCCCATTCTTCTTTCAAATTGAAAAAAGCCATATAATGACAAAAAGTGACACTTTGTTGCTGGTGCCATGAAGTACATGTATATTTCCCAAAATAAGCCATTATTGCTGCACTTCCGGTGATCAAATTATTAGAGGAATTACTGTAGATGGATTACAATATCATTTATGACCACTTATGGCAGAGTTAAGTACAGCTCAGAGATGGTAACAAGTCTGGACCACCTTTGGTGGAACTTCACAAGTTTGCATGAGGAGAGATTCCAAAACGTTCAACCATCCCTATATTCCTATTGCTACGATTACTGCCTGAACAATAGTTTGCCAAGGGATTATATTACAGTTCTATGTTGGGCCAGAGGAAATGTATGAATGAAACTACTCCAGGTTCGGAACTCTGTTCCAGAAGGCGCAGTTAAGTGTCCATTCCAACATAGACAATGAAGGAACTCAGAACAGTTCCACTGGATATGCTTATCCACCACCTTATCTGTTCCACCACCAATATATCTAGCATTTAATTTTAATGTGATGTAAAAACTTACAAATAGACAATATGCATTAATTACAGGCATTTGTGATTATCCACCTGCATATCGATCAGACCTACATGTACATGTAATTACCTCGAAAAATGACCATAGGCGGCAGTTTTTGTCCGGAGGCTGTCACAGCGAAAACTGCAGTGAAATGACTTCTCTCTCCAGGGTTGGATAATATTCCCACTTGTACATCCTGAATGTCCGATTCTTCCTTGGACAAGATATCCACATACAATGACACTTCATCCATGTTGATTATCATCTGTGGCTCGATCTGCTGCTTCTCTCTGACCTGAAGAATTAACAAGAGCCCAAGGGGCTTCAATATACGCCCGTATATCTGAAATTACATTGGTTCATATTTCAAGGTTGTTTAATAGCCTTGATTCCAATTGATCTAGCAATCCAGAGAAAGGTCTACAATTTTTTGCTTATGAGAATGTAACATATATCACATCTTATATTGAATGATAAACTAAAATGAGCTTAACTCTTGGAAACTAGTTGACCTTGAAGCAAGAGCTGGGAGCTCACATATCCCACACTGAAATCGACAATAGTCAAACACAAGAAAATAGTAGTTTTCCTGCAAATGGATTCCTTTCAGATGAGAGAATTTTTCATAAAGGAAGAAGAAACCTTTGTTCTTGAGTTAATAAACAGGTGTGAAGTTCATAAAGGACTCCTCTCCCCGTTAAATTAGTAAATGTATGGTTTTTATTTCACAACAGTTTAACTAAATGAAGTGTTTCAAACATGGGAGACAACTCCACAGGACAATACCATATAAATGCAGGGGAAAGAACTTCGAATATTCCAACAATATTCCAACACATTTAGTCAGCTAAGCTTTGGGGGACTGCGACCTAGACATTTGACAAATTGATCTCATATGTATGGCGCCACTTTGCCATGCGAGTAAGATATACTGAAAGTTTGGTACCAATCCATACCTTGAAACTAGAGCTATCGCATGGACAACAAATGTTAATGGATGAATGGACAGAAGGCAACATCGCATTACACGACCTCGTCTTCGACAGGCATATGAAAATGTGACTTTTGATGATTTCTTGATTTTGGGGTCACAGTGACCTTGACCTTTGACCTTGACCTCAATTTTGGTACACAACACATCGTCTTCCCTCAATCTATCAATGCACACAAAAAATCATGATTTTTAATGATTTCACAATTTGGGGGTCACAGTGACCTTGACCTTTGACCTTGACCTACATTTTGGTATTTGACACATTGTGTCCCCCTAATGTATCTACTGACAAAAAAAATGTTATTTTTAATAATTTCCTAATTTTGGGGTCAGTGACCTTTGACCTTGACCTATTTTTTGGTATGCATTCCGCCTATTGAATCCACTCACAAAAAATTAGAAATTTTAAACGATTTCCTGATTTTTTTCAATCACACTGACCATTGACCTCTGACCTTGACCTATATTTAATATGCAACACATCGTTCCCCCCCTAGAGCATCCACTCACTAAAAATTAGAACTGTAGATAGAAAACTGTCAACGATAAACGATTTACTGATTTTTGGCAAGTGACCTTTGACCTCTGACCTCGACCTCAATTTTGGTACGCGACACATCGTCTCCACCTGGCGTATCCACTCACAGAAAATTGCAACTGTGGATAGAAAACATTTTTAGGCCAGTGACCTTTGACCTGTGACCTCGACCTTCATATTGGTACGCGACACATCGTCTCCCCGTAGGGTATCCAGTCACCAAAGATTGGAGCTGCGGATAGGAAACTGTCCCAGATATAGACCGGACACCAGAACCGGACAGACGGACGGAAACCGCCATCACATAATTCGTCCGCCTTTTGGGCGGGCGTATAAAAAACAATGCACCTGTAACTTTCACATATTATATCAATTTCACAGTTCATATTTTATCATATTTATAAGTAGTCAACATGAATTATGGCATTTAACAAAGAAAAAACACATTTTACAACAAAAAAAGACTAGCTCTGGAATGCGTTCATATAATATATCAAGTGGCCAAGTCTGGGAAGTTGTCTGTGGTGACCAGCATCTCATTAATGTTCCAGAATCAATTCAACAGATACATTTTTATAGTTTCGTACTACACATGTACAATGTATCAAGACCTCTCTTCCTGTTGTGTACTATTAAAAATTTAATCTCTATACATGGTACTATAAAAAAGACACATGACAAATGACAGAAATTGAAGACAGTGTCCCTGAAGGCCCATACCCAGGATTATATTCACGTTTCATTCAGCAAACATGGCAAAAGGTTGACTAAACATCTCACACCTTCCCTAATTAACTAAACACCCCACACCTTCCCTAATTAACTAAACACCCCAGACCTTCCCTAATTAACTAAGCCATAGGAAGAGGCTATAAATTGTTCGACAAATTCTAACACACTCCAAAGTGATCATTAGTCCTGTAAAGTACAAATTTGAGTAACGTTACTATTTTTGATAACGAGATAACAAATCGAAACAATTTGAATAATGTGACCATTTTTAATAACACCAAAATCTGCTGCTGAAAAGAGTAACACAGATTCAATTTGGATTTTAGAAGTTACTAAAAGCAGTAACGAAGAAAAACAATTTGCGTATAGGAGTTATCTCCCTTAGATGAAATAACCATGACAAATGTTTTGGGCCATCTTTCCGCTCCCAAATGAAGGATTTCGACACTTAAACAGGGTTATCAGGCCCTTCTAGACATATTGGACCTTACGCAAAAATTAATTAAACATCTCTGAAATTGTTTAAGTTAATTAGCCACATTCCGTGAGAAGTTTGAGTAATGAAAAAAGGAAAATTCTTCTTGATTTGTGGTCTGGTACATAGATTAACTAGAGGCCACGGCCACACTTGATCCCATCGGCCTAGTGTGAACTTGCCGTCCCTTTCACATGAGCAATATAAATCTCTGGTATAGACAGATGAAGGGCATTCAATAAGGGGAAACAGAAGTAGTTGAGGGAAAAACAGTCATGTTTATTTGTATGGAAAGTTGGCTAGAGACAACTAGATATAAAATGGGCGGGCACCCACCAACCACCCGCTCTGATAAGAGGAGCATTAAAGTGGCTCTCAATTATGTGTGAGGAAATGTTCACATGTATTGTTGGTTAATGTAAAATGTTAAAGGCATAGTACGATAGGCCCAGGTGTATTATACAGACAATGGACATATTTACCAAATACAAAAACATGGGTCTGTGCCTGATAAATTGAAACCTTTTGGGGTTGCAATTATCCCAATATTGCAGACAACACACAAATTTCAGCATCTGCCAAGATATATTGGAGATATATGCTCAAAGACAACATTTGAGGGTTGGGCGAGGGCTAGTTTGGGAGATAGAGGGTGCGGCTCGATGACCTGGGCATGGGGACATGCTCTCCTTGAGGGTAGTGGTAGGTGTGCTGACATGATGGAAGCAATAGAAAGCTCCCTGTACATGAAACAACCACATTGACAACTGCATGCCATCATCTGTCAGTCCGAAAAACCACAAGGTGGAATTCAATTCAATTCAGGAAATTGATCATATGCACAGTGTGCACCCAAACTTTAGGAACTCAGTTGTAATTAATATAGTAAGCTACATGTGTGGACACAAATGGTTCCTGCAGAAGCTTTAGGGTAAATCATATGATGTGAGATACAATTATTTGATAGCAAAATTGAAGGAAATGTTGTCCTTCATTTAAAGATGTAATCAGCCTCAAATCTGGGCTGAAATCGATGTCTCTCAAACTCAGCGAAAGTGACATATGTTACAACAGGTACAAAATGAAACACATCTGACCACGAAAAACTAAACTTGTTTCTACCATTCACGAGATAATAGAAGGAGGTGATCTTTAAAAATAAACAGCATGGCATGCCGTTTATTTTTCCACGGCCGTGTCATCAAGCGTATACACGTTCTACCAACGTATGCTATGCGACATCACCGAACCGTAGGCACGAGCCATGACGCTATCCCATGACTGCAGCTGTGCAGCATTCAAATTCGTGAGCGTCGCTACGTCACTCATACGTCACGCAGTGACGTCATTTTCCTCTCCGCGTACAACACACACTCAATGGCGCGACAGAAAAGCCGTCGAAGCGGGCAGAGTTACAAATTTCTCTGACAAGATATTCTTGCATTCATTGTATATGACGATCCCACTGTCATCAAATATAATACATATGATGTTTTGGTAATCTTCCCTGCTGAAGAAACTCACAGGGGAGAGTTTACAAAATCCATCCATTTTGAGGCTGATTACATCTTTAAGATGACACGAAATTAAAAACCCCAGGGGTTCAGTACTGCGGTACTTCATATTATACATCTGAAATAAAATATGGTTCATGCAAAAGCTTTAGGGTAAATCATACAGTACAAGGCAGAAATAACTTGCTCATAAACGCGAGTGAAAAAAAAGATTTTCGCGACTTTAATTTATTAATCGCAGCCGGAAAACTCGCCTAAATCGCGCAAAAAAACAAAAGCATAATCTCGATTGAAACGCGTCGACCGTACGCGTTTCAGTCGCGATTATGCTTTTGTTTTTTTGCGCGATTTAGGCGAGTTTTCCGGCTGCGATTAATAAATTATAGTCGCGAAAATGTTTTGTTTCACTCGCGTTTAGGAGCAAGTTATTTCTGCCTTGTACTGTATGATGTGGAATAGAATGATTTCATAGCAAAATTGAAGGAAATGTCCTTCATTTAAGGCGACACGAAATACAATAACACCGGTTCGGTACTGTGGGGATTCCCCAGCCAGTTATATCATACGAGAGCTCATTCACCCCCATGGCTCATTCACCCCCATGGATTCATTCACCCCCATGGGTTAGTTTATAGGGATAGAAGTGTGGTTTGGTTTTTAAAGCACTAACATCATTCTGTGGATATTTTCCATTTGTTGCCATGGAAACTGCAAAAACACCAAGCACACAATAATGCTACAAAATTTGAAGTGTCTAGCTGCAATGGTTCTGTTTCTGAAGCATTAACCTCATTCTGTGGATGTTTTCCATTATGTTGCCATGGAAACAGCAAAAACACCCAAATTTACCCAATTTCAATAGCCTTGTGCTTTAACACCCAACAATGCTGTATACCAAATTTGAAGTCTCCAGCTGCAATGGTTCGGCTTTTAGAGCATTCACGTCGTAATGTGGATATTTTTCGTTATGCTGCCATGGAAACCACAAAAACCACCAAAATGTCCCCAATTTCAATAGGCTTGTGCTTTACCACCCAACAATGCTGTATACCAAATTTGAAATTTCTAGCTGCAACGGTTCACCTTTGAGAGCGGTCACGTCATCATGTGGATATTTTTTGTTATGTTGCCATGGAAACCACAAAAATCAACTAAATGCTCCCAATTTCAATAGGCTTGTGCTTTACCACCCAACAGTGCAGTATACCAAATCTGAAGTCTCCAGCTGCAACAGTTCACCTTTTAGAGCGGTCACGTCGTTATATGGATATTTTTGGTTATGTTGCCATGGAAACCACAAAAATCAACTAAATGTGCCGAATTTCAATAGGCTTGTGCTTTACCACCCAACAATGCAGTATACCAAATTTGAAGACTCTCGCTGGAACGGTTCACCTTTTCGAGCGGTCACGTCGTTATATGGATATTTTTCGTTATGTTGCCATGGAAACCACAAAAATCAACTAAATGCGCCCAATTTCAATAGGCTTGTGCTTTACCACCCAACAATGCAGTATACCAAATTTGAAGACTCTAGCTGGAACGGTTCACCTTTTAGAGCGGTCACGTCGTTCATCCAGCCAGCCAGCCGGACAGAGTGACGACATGATCCCATCCGGCATATATGCCGATGGGATAAAAACTAAGACAGAGAGGTACTCGTCAAAACATTATGTAAATGTTGCATATTCAGCTCATGGAATACTGATTTATAATTAACAAAATCATAAAAATGAACAACCAGGAAATGATTAAACATTAACAACAACAAACACCAACACGGTCAGTGCTTTGTTATTGCTTTCAGTAACAAAATATTTAAATTGGCATTTTGTTACTAAATTTGGTACGTTATTGATTTTCTTACTTTACTGGACTGATCATAGTACATGTAAGCTAATCTTAATTAAAACATACCTCTCTAACACAGAGATAAAAACTCTGCAGTTCCAGTTCCAGTTCGCCTGGTAGCATTCGTGGGAGAATAGCTTGGTCTTGTAGCACTGTTTCATGCCTGACCAGGAACCTGGACAGCCATCCTTGACTCGAGTAAAACTTAGGATTCTCGGGTGAAATTACTTTTCTAGCATATTCTATGATGGCAACATTTGATGTTGGCTTCTGCAAATCATGTCGCCGTAGCAACCAGGCGACAATTTTCTCGTCAGTTTTCTTGCTGTACGACAGTGGTCGTCCAGCTCCTTTGCGCCTGTTTCTGCCCTTGGAAACTGTATCACAATCAGCACACCGAGGTAAGTGTTTCTTCCAAGTGCCAAGGGTGGAAACTGGAATTTGTCTTTTCCTAGAAATGGCGCTGATACCCTCACCCTCAACCTCCTTAACGATCTCCTGCTTCTCTTCCAGGGTGTAGGTTTTGTATTTTCCCCTCTTATGTGTTGCCATGGCGATTGTCCCGGCATCATGGTCAGCAATGATGATAGCTTTCTGCTTAGACTTGGCTTTTGACACTAAATGTATGAATTAAAGCGGTATTATTGGCTAGATGTACAAATTTGATACTGACATCATAACACATGGCAATGCGACTAACGTCACAGGACCTACATGTACGAAGTAGGGTTGATATGATTTAAGTGTTTACTCAAGAGATGACTTAGGGGCTCTTTGTGCTACCGTGAGAAAATTTATATAGCAGTCTCTAATTGACAGTGGATACTATAAACTTTCCCAGATGTCACCGCTGGTAAGTCATTAGCGTAGCAACTATTATCGCCCTCAGTTCCTATTACCCTGGACACTTATCAGCCCAGCAGTGCAGCACAAGGTCACCCATCCAAGTGTTGACCAGGCTCAACGTCGCTTAACTTCAGTGATTTTACGAGAACCGGTCTGTCCAACGTGATATGCCGTATCAGGGAACCTTCAAAAGTCACAGTGAAACATACAGGCCAAGGGTTCCCGATGTGCATGACAGTAATTATAAATCAAATTTTCATCAGAACTCGGTCAGCTCAGAACTTGCTGGTAATAATGCCCTAATGCACGTTCATGCCAAAAATCAAGGTTCTAATGTCAACGGTTCTCGTTATTTTGCCGACGAAAGGATTCGGATGTACTGACTGACTCACTTACTCACTCACTTACACATTACCGGACAATTTGCAAATGGTAGCCTACTTCGTAGGAAAATAATCGGGTTATCCAGCAAAGGGAGGCAAATCTTGTAACCACTGGAACATGAGTGCCCTCTATCTCATTGAAATATAATATCAGGATATGAATATTCATCAATGGAATTATTGTAATACAGTGACAGAGGACACTGGTGTTCAGGTCGTTACAAGATTTGCTCCCCTTTGTCATCAGCTGGATGACTTCATTGTTTAAGATGTAATATAACATACAAATTTGTAGATATACATGTTCAGGGCCACAGAAATAAGATAAAAGGATGTCATCTAATTGCCTGGATATCTCACGACAGTCATACAACCTCATCCATTTGCTTTGGAAAAGGCAGGTCCTTAGGCAAAACTCTACTCCATCCCAGTCAACAATGCTTTCCATTATAGGGTACATGTACAATTATAGCACCATAACAAGGTCTTTAGATCACCCCCTTGATTCAATGTTAAATGTTGTGCACAAATCAATCGGATAGCAAAAAAAAAACTAAAAAAAAAAAGAAAAAAAATTGGATAGCAAAAAAATCTAAAAAAAAAGAAGAAAAAATTCTAAAAAAATAATAATATTTTTTTCACATTGAGAAGTTTATGTGCATGGAGATTCCTCATCAATAACAATTTTTCACTATTTGTGTGCATCGTTTACGTAAAGAAATTTTGCCGTGCAGAATGGAGGGTGTGCCTAACTTTAGGGTACCTACTTGTAACAGAACAGATCTAATGCTGCCATTTTATAGTGCTCTCCCACTGAAATATCATGTTGTAGGCAGACATGACACCCCACACCATCACATATAAACTGACACCGAGAGAAACAATTCTTGTTCTATCCTCTTCATGCTGGGCGTAAGCGAGGAAGCATCAAGTTCCGTTTTTCAAGTCTTTGGTATAAACCGGGCCTGGAATTGAATCCAGTAGGCCTACCTACCGCTTACGAGGCTGACGCTCTAACCATTAGGCCACCGCAGTGCGGTCAAGGACAAAGCTGCTTTACTGATCTTGGACAAGGACAGAGCTGCTCTACTGAACTTTGACAAGGACAAAGTTCACCCTACTGAATCGACAAGTATGATTATAGGTGAATGCACCAGTCCATTTGTCATGCGACCATGAACTGTAGGTTGGATCACTTCACACTGAAGCCGCATAACAGCTGCAATGTTATAATGAGGCAACATATGATTATATATCAGATATGTCGACAGTCCATGGTACATGTAGCTACCATTTGTCTTGGCAACAGTCCATTTGGCGAATCATTGGATCAGACGATGTGCTCTCTATGCATCATTCACAAGTGCGTGTTGACCTACCATGGACTGTCGATCGGTCCGATGATGATACCATGGACTGTCATAATATCAGACCAAGGGCGTAGACAAGTTGTAAGGTTTGGGGGGGCTTGATAGGGGGAGAGTCTGAGAATTTTTTTTGAGACTTGATGGTAAATTGGCACTCTCTGGGAGCATCTGAGCAGTATAACATTGTAACAACTGGACTTTGATTTATGCCAAAATGTCTCATAACAATGACGATCACTACATTGATAAACGTTACAAGCTGAAATGATCATTCAATCTCGGGTTTGCACTATAATTCAAGTTAATCCTTAGACAATACTATCCTGCCCCGATAGCAGCGGAATGGCTGCATTGACGTGCGGCTGAGCACATGAGCTCTGGTTCATTAATCGGGTTGCCTTTGCTATCTTTTTAACATAGGAAATACTGTTAATCGATGATAACTGGGCTATTTTCTACCTGCAGTTGTCAGACTTATCAAAAATGTTAGCTTAGTGGTCCTTTCTTGGAAGAGTAGGAAAATGTATCCATATTTACCATATTCACACCAGTTATTAAACAGTGACTTCAGGTCTACTGTCTGTCCCGGATAATATATCTTAGGCGTTTTCAGCGATATGACAATTTATCGGACCAATCTCACGTTCGGCTATTTCCGTATTGGCGGAACTTAGCCTCTCACATAGAACGCACAACTCCCCACCCTTCGGTAATCGAGCGATCCGATCGCATTTTATTGTGAATGAAGTTAATTTTAACCAAACGAACATATTTCATTCAAATTATACAAAACTATTTCTATGTTTAGTTGAATAATAGCAATCTATCCCCAGAACTCTGCAACTGGGCTAATTTACGGAAATAGACGAATGCAAGATTGGTTCCGCCGAAAATTAATTGTGCGCATGATGAGATAAAATTCTTTATTGTACTGAGCATCTCATTTGGGACAGAGTACAAAACACATAAAAAGTAGAACAAAAAAGAAGGTAAACAAACAGGTGCGACGTTTCCGTTTCTGCTCCCAGAAATACACGGAAATAGACGAATGCGAGATTGGTTTCGCCGAAAATTAATTGTGCGCCGCATGATAAGATAAGATTCTTTATTGTACTGAGCATCTCATTTGGGACAGAGTACAAAACACATAAAAAGTAGAACAAATAAGAAAGTAAACAAACAGGTGCGACGTTTCCGTTTCTGCTCCCAGAAATCCACTACGCCAGAGGTCACTTTCTCCGCTAAAGTGAGTTCTGAGGCTAGATTGTTTATCGGACAGCATTGAAACTTCACACAGTAGATAAAAAATAATAAAAATATTTCAAAGTATCACCCAAATCCTTCCAGTGGTTCTCCATAAATCGCGAAAACAAAAATTAAATGGGAGATTTGTGAGTTATATTTTTGACGTCATAACGTCAGGCCTGCATGTTATAACAATGGCAGACCAAAGTCATGGTGGCCCCAAAATAACATGGTATCGATTTTCGTCAACTCTTTCGTCAAAGACAGGAATAAAATTAATGTTTTTTAGTTTATATACTGTGGGAATTTTCAATGTTGTACGATAAATTGTCTCCGAAATATCACCGAAAACGTCTGAGATTTATTATCTGGGACAGACAGTAGGTTTATTTCTAGAGTTCCTATATGAAAAGTAGTTGAGAGTTTGTATCTCTTGTTTGTGAATAAAGAAATACTGAACAAATGACCGGGATCTCAATTGAAAAACAAAACTTAATAGTGAAAAATTTACGAAAAATTATGCTCAACTGAAGTTTTGATGTTTTTCGCCCAAATAGGCGGTATTTGATTGAAATTGGAGCACACTATTCCATTCTCGGAGACGATCGCAAAAGATTTGAACCCGAAATCGTCAATCTATGGCTTAGGTCACTGATCAATTGCAATCTTATTTTAGGCCTAATGGTATGCACTGGCGGTGATAAGTTTACTTCCCGGACTCTCATGTATTAATTGAATAATAGATGTGATCTTCTATGCTATGTTAGCTTTCTTTCTTTCTTTTTTTTTGTTTGTTTGTTGTTTTTTTTTTTTTTTTTTTCTTTGCCGGCCGTCAAAATTTGGGGGGCCAAGCCCCCCGTTGTCTACGCCCTTGCAGACAGACAGAGAAAAATAGCCCATGGGCTTCAATACCCCTCGGCTATCAGTTATTGTCTACACCCAGCAATCATGCATTGCATAACATCATCAGTGTATTTTTAGAACTAGATAACAAAAATGTGATCTAGTAGGGTTGAATGTAGTTCAGCTTTTGCCAAGGCCGGAGGTTCTGGTAGAGCATGACCGAATTCTTAGCTCTAAATATACTCTTTTAAAAAGCTTGTAATCCAATCAAGTAATTTTATCTTGAAAATATAGATCAAGGTCAGTCATCTTCAAAAAATTTCAAGTCAATTCTAATCGCATAGGGAACATGAATTTGGAGATCTTAAACTTAACATATAGAATTTGACCTTTTAAAAATAGGTCAAGGTCAGTGATATTCTTCATTAGTCTTCAGGTCCAGCCATAAGTGATATAAATTTGTACAATGTAGATATCTTTCATAGAATATTGTACTAAATAGAATCTGACTTGGATAAAATAGGTCAAGGATAAAATAGGTCAAGGTCAGCCATCTTCAGCATACCTTTGGAGCATCACCAGATGTACACATGGTATTAATTTGAAAAGCCTAGCTATATTCTTCATGTTAGACCATAATAAACAGTATATGACCTATAAAAAATAGGTCAAGGTCAGTCAACTGGGATAGGCTTCTAGTCAGTCACGAGTTGTACGAGTGATATGAATTTGGAGACCCCAGCTTCAATCCTTCCAATAATATAGCAAATACTAAAATTTGACCTTGATAAAATAGGTCAAGGTCAGTCATCTACAGTACACCTCTGGTCCTTCACCATGTGTATACATAGTATCAATTTGGAACCCTGGATATATTTCTTCATGTTAGACCATAATAAACCGTATATGACCTTGAAAAAATAGGTCAAGGTCAGTCAACTGGGATAGGCTTCTAGCCAATCATCAGTTACATAAGTAATATGAATTTGGAGACCCTAGCTTCAATCCTTAAAAAAATATAGCAAATACTATAATTTGACCTTGATAAAATAGGTCAAGGTCAGTCATCTTCAGTACACCTCTGGACCTTCGCCAGATGTATACATAGTATTAATTTGGAAAGCCTAGCTTTATTTCTTCATCTTATATCACAATAAACAGTATATGACCTATAAAAAATAGGTCAAGGTCAGTCAACTGGGGTAGGCTTCTAGTCAATCACCAGTTGCATAAGTAATATGAATTTGGAGATCCTAGCTTCAATCCTTCAAAAAATATAGCACATACTAGAATTTGACCTTGATAAAATAGGTCAAGGTCAGTCCTTTTTAATAGGCTTCTGACCCTTCACCAGATACATTTGTGGTATCTGGCACAATGCCTGGCTATAATTCTTCTTGAGATATCGTGTTCACAAGAAAGATGGACAGACAGACGGACGGACAGACAGACGGACAGACGACGCTGACGACGACAATACCCTTCGGGCAAAATTTGCCCGAGGGGTAATAAACTGTTAATGGTTCATATTCCTCTTAAACACACACAAGTGGAAGGAATCGAGAGATGAATGAGTCAGTGATACATGAGGCAGGTAGTAAGTTCCCACGTGTTCATTTTGTGCTCATTTCCTCACACTATAATTTGATGCTAATACCTACCATGGACTGTCTACCAACACCTAAAAACACCTCTCGCCGCAAAAATGTTTAAAATTTTTGTTAACTTGAAACAGTAATAACCCTACATTTGGTGACCATATAGTACGATATCTCTCCTTCAAAAAATGACTGGACACCAGTAACCATATATGTCATCCATATGCTGAAAATCGTTCATTTTTGGCTGTGGTCACTGTCGTCTGGTCAGACACACGCCCACGCTTGATAACGAAAGCACCGAAAAACCTACCATTGACTGTGATTTGACACGTGACCGGCGGTTTTCACCTATAATCATACTTGTCGATTCAGTAGGGTGAAGTTGCTCACTAAACTCTGGCAGCTGCTTACTGAACTTTGACAAGGACAAAGCTACTTTACTGAACTTTGAAAAGGTCAGAGCTGCTTTACTGAACTTTGAGAAGGACTATGACTGGAAACAAAAAAGAAACGACACCCATTCATGCAGGATAAGTCTGAAGTTTTACATGTACATGTACATATAATTCGCATCTTTACCCACAAGTCGACTTGTCCATTCACACTACAAATCAGCCTTGATATTATATCATCCCACTGGCTCTGTTCAAAAGAATGTAGAAATAGAAATGAAATGGGACGTCAAGTCCATTTGAATTTTGAAATGTACCATGTGAGTTGCTTTGCTGTCCTGTATCTGGCCACCCCTACCACCATAAGAATATTGTGTTACCAAGCAAGATGGACAAAGCAGAAAATAGATACTCTTGGCCAAGGAGTATACAAATCAATAAGCTTCTCCTCAAATGCCATCTCGGAGTTGTATTTTTGCATGAACATAACAATTTTCAATGATTTACTTTTTTAACCACAACGACCTTGACCGTTGAACCTCAAAATGAACAGGGTAATACCATACCTCTTTGACTCATGGGTAAGACAATCATGTACCCAAAATTTTATACCAATTCATGACCTGGAACCGAGTATATTACCCAGACAAGCAAAAGTTAACAGACAGATGTCCGGATCGACAGACAGATGGAAACTGCTATCACTATACACAGGCATTTATTA
The DNA here is from genome assembly GCA_036873755.1 of Hanleya hanleyi. Classification (NCBI taxonomy): domain Eukaryota; kingdom Metazoa; phylum Mollusca; class Polyplacophora; order Lepidopleurida; family Hanleyidae; genus Hanleya; species Hanleya hanleyi. The sequence goes on from JAVTVY010022387.1 coordinate 80,486, forward strand.
TACATGTACATGTACAATAATCTCTACTAGCATGCTTTTCATATGAAATTGAATCTTATTCTCAATAATGAGTTTTATAAAGGTGCTTGGGGAGTAAAAATACATGTCTTTCGACCCCAAATTAGGCAAAAATATAGCACTTTGAATAATTCCCAGTAAACTTCAGTTGATCTTATGGAAATTGGGCTTCATGGAGAAACTTCAGGCCCTAGTTTGGACCTACATGTATGTATTCGGACCTATTGGTAAAGCTGTCTCTATGAATGTCAAATTAACATCTTGGATAGAAATCAAAGAAGTGGTTTTCAGCAAGCCATATTTCCAGCAAAAATTATATTCCAAACAGTACCTGATGCAGAGCAGACGAAAGATGGCACGACAAGCCCCAATAAAGATTATATCTGCAATTTGAGTACGCTGATAAACAGCTTGTATCACTGACGTCCCTATACTCTACGCTGATAAACAGCTTGTATCACTGACGTCCCTATACTCTCCTCGAGAAGGGACGCCAGTGATACAAGCTGAATAATATGAGCGTACAATTTGAGGTGCCTGAAGAATTTTAATAATTCTCATCTTTTAAATTTAACCAATAATCAGGGCTTTAGATGGTGTGCTCAAATTAGGGTAATCTAAAGCACTGGATAATCACGATGATAAAACAATTATAAGAAATTAATCTGGTTCGAAGAATGTGTTTCCTATTGTTATCTTGGGGCTCACTTATAAAACTTAATGTTGTGTCTATTTTTCCATCGAGATTATACCAGCCATTTGTGGGCTCAAAATTCTCGACTCCCAGCTGACGTGCTACTTCCTTGAACTTTCTCAGTAATATTGGCCCACTTATCGAAGCATTACGTGATTTTGCTTCAGTGAATCACATAAACAATGATTCCTCAATGTCTTTTTGTTTCCCCATGCGATTCTTTTTTCTGCTGAGGCGCTCATTTTTACTCGAGTTGGTTAGAATATCCTCCCTGTTCTGTGCTATTCTTAAAACCTGAGACTGGGATATACATGTACTGAACTCCTTAGCAATGGCCATCTGAGATTTGCTCGTATTCAACGCCTCAATTACACGGACTTTCTCCCACAGTGTTAAATCCTTGCGTTTAGGCCAGGTCAACTTTCCTGGAAAATTGAAGTGTGGAAGTGGGTCGTAAATGGGGGAAAAAAACTATATTGTGTATAATCTACAAAGAAATAAACTAGGCTGATATCATACAATAAGTGAGTGAGTGAATAGAATTTAACGTCGCTTTCAACAATATTTCAGCTACACAATGTACATGTATATATCGCGATGAACCAGCATCACCCAGCCAAGTTGCATTCCTGGTACTTCAAAGAAGAAATCTTTGAAGCATCATGGAACTTGACACCCTCCAACCACCCTACATGCCCTATAAAACACTGAGGACAGCACACAAGACACAGACAGGACGCTTAGACATGTTAGATGGTGCAATGAAGAAAAGTGATACATGTATTACAGTATAAGACATCACATTATCAAGTTCCTGTTGCTTCTCAGCAAAATGCATTGAAGCAACAGGAACCCGTATCATACATGGATGATTTGTTACATGGGCTAACCTACATAATCATGAATTCCCATGATTGAACACGGTATTACAAGGAAAGAGAAGTTCCAGTATAAACAGTGAAGTATAAGGAAATAGAGAGTTGCACACAGAGGGGTTCCAGAACTGTCATCCATGCTTCTAAGGCAACTTCTTGAAATAAGGGCATGGGTTTCTTAATAGGAATGGCATATGCCGGTTATCCAAATGGAATACACCATGCCCATTTTATTGTTCTGATCTGGATTGGGAAGAGTTCCAAATGGAATGGCATATATGCCATTCTCTCTATCATGTCTATGCCATTTCATGGTATGGCATAAGCCATCCTTTGTCTGCCGAGTTCCAAAAAGTAGGTCATGGAGTTCCTGGGAGTCCCAACAAAGAAAACCATGCCAATCTGTTTGGGATACCTTATGCCAGTTCCTAGCATGCCCCAATTTCAAGACACTCCCTAATTCTATTACTGCCTAACAACAGTTCAGATTTTGCCAAGTGAGTGTACTTGTCTATGCAGAGACCAAAAACATATGAATGGACCTCTTGTTCTGAAACTTTAAGCTCTGTTGACAATGGTTGAGAACTAGAAACAGACTGGGAAATGCCCATGTGTCCATTCCAGGACAGACAACAACAGAACTCAGAATTGTTCCACTGGATATGCTGATAGTTTGACACGGAACATTCAGCCTTTTGACACCCTCACTTACAAATTAACACAGATACATGAAGGCAAGGCTCTGAATTAAAATTCCTCTGTCATTAAAATATTTTTGAACTACATGTATGGTAAGTAATGAGCATTCTGAGAATCGCCTTGTGGAGTGATTTGCTGAAGCTGCTGTGCACAGTAATATACATGTGTAGCAAACTTTTCATGTCAGGGCTTGTTTTCCCACGGGAATCCGATTCTTGTCAGCACTCCCGCAAAATAATTTGCGGGAATCCAGCAGATTCCTGTAAAATTTTAGCAATCTGCATAGAAATGGTAGCATTGGATTCCCCAGGATTCCCATAGACCTGGGTTGCAAGAATCTAAAGGCCTGCAAGGCCTGCATGTACAGGTGTACCCTATTTCTTCTAATTATAAAGATGGCAGAACGTAACTTCAGGCATCTGCGGAGAGAAATTCTGCTAACATTCTACAAATTTCACCAGCGAGCTAGCTTTTCAGTCCTTCGGATAAATAACATATTCAAATCCCCGTACTTAGCCTCAGTTAGCATAAAGATGGTGTTTTTTCTGCTTTCAAGTCTAAAAATGCTGTTCGAAAAATTAGAAGAAATAGGGTACATGTAAATTTTTGCCTCACAAAACCTTATAATTGCAAAAGTATGACGTCCAAATCACAATGATTTGAACAAAAATTAATCTTTCATGTCACAAATAGCACATGAACATCCTCAAATCATATGAAACATGTGTAGCTGGTGCCATATGCCATTCAGCAAACTTTCCATATACAGGTGTACATGTATCATGGACAAATTACCAAGTCGAACCCCTCATAATTTGAATAAAAATTAATATTTCATCTCATAGAGACAAGCACATCCTTTAATCATATGAAACATGTGTAACAAGTTTCATAATCATCCAATTAAACCTGACAAATTACATTATTGTCCAACAAAAAACCTTACATTTGGCTAATTACTTTGTCCTAAACCTCGTAATTTGGACAAAAATGAATATTTCATCTCATAAATAGCACAGACACAATCCTCCAATCATAAGAAAGATGTGTACCAAGTTACATAATCATCCAGAGACATCTGACAACTTCAGCAAACTTTCTATCTACACTGTTGCAAAACAAAACACATCATTTGGCAAAATTTGGACAAAAATTAATATTTCATCTTATAAATAGCACAGATACATCATTTAATCACAAGAAACATGTGTACTAAGTTTCATAATCATCCACTTACAGCTGACAACTCCAGCAAATTTGCTATGTACAGATGTACCTGTAAACTTTTGCAAACAAAAACCTTATCATTTGTCATAAATTGGATAGAGTGAATATGAAATAACGTCTCTTTCAACAATACTTCAGTCATTTCACAACGTTTGGTTCCTATTCCTTTTCATACCAGGAAACCACACGGGTAGGGTTCTATATTTCTCTTAACCCCCGGGACCCACAGGTTTGGTCCTATTCCTATTCACGGATGCCCCAGTTTGTCGCCTCTTATGACAAGCTCTGAGGGACTGAGGACTATTCTTACCTATTCTATCTCCTTTGTAACATGTGTATCAAGTTTAAATCATTCAGTGACAACTGACAACTGCAGCAAACTTTCTATGTACAGATGTATATGTGCACTTCAGTTAAAATAAAAAACTATCATTAGATCTCATTTTTTTAATGTGTATTCTTTAAAACATGTAGTTTTTGAATAACTAAAATTTACCGTAGGTTGCCATCTAAAAAAGTGCATGAATGAGGCTCTGAATCTACCTACTCCCACACTTTTTCCTGCCATTTTGCATAAAGTCTCAACAATGCTACGTCATGAGGTCGACAAATGCCACGCCAACAAAGAGTTTGCCATTCGACGTCATGACGTCACAAGGGATAATTTATCAATTGCTTACAAAGCCAGCCGCTGAAATGTAAACGCTGCATGTCAAAGTATCTCATTCTCTCCATTCGCTCACAAGAGTATGATTACAAGGGAGGTAATTGCTATGCGCAAAAAACTGCGCAGAGCAGTCATTCTTGTAACCAGAGAGCCACCTTAAGCTGGTTATGGTAATAAACATTGATAACAGTACATATTTTTTCTCATGAACATAAAGAGGGTTTGTTACTGTGGAGATACATTGTGTCTGACGAAACTCTTGGACTGAGAATCTCTTACATGTACATGTACTTGCGAGATACAGGGATACAGACCATGTAGACACAGGTTGGAGAAATAACCTGTGGAGATACATTGTGTCCGATGAAACTCTTGGACTGAGAATCTCTTACATGTACATGTACTTGCGAGATACATGTACAGGGATACACATTTCATCATTGACCATGTAGACACAGGTTGGAGAAATACACATATGTACAAGACCATGATAAAGTCTCCAGATTCATTTAAGTGACTCCTCATATAAATCGATATGTACAATGTAGTTTCTGAGCCTACAAATCTATGTACTTTTCTTCTGAATGATGCCACGGCTTTCAGCAACTCCATCCGGAAACACTACATGTATTCCAATAACGTCCAGCAGATGTACATGTATCATCTGGTTTTCATTATACATGACACATGTATATGGTGATAACATATGTAGATGATATCGGGGTGAATGTGATTTTATTATAACCCAGTTCTGAATGTGATATTCTTTGAAAATCATAGACTAGCACATTTAGCTGGAAATTCATCAAAATTTAGGAGGTTTCAGTACTAGTATTCGTCCCTAAATCGCATACTGGTGAATCATATAAAAGTCCACCCATATTCATCCCTGCATACTGTTTTCTATTCCTCGATTCTTGTTTCTTTTGTCTCCAGTATTGTCTTTGTCTTTCCATCAGGTCATTGCTTTCTGTGGTCTGAATCTGTTCAATAATATCGTCCGTCACTTCCACTTTCACATTAAAGCCTTGTTGTTTTAACAACGCTCGTCGTTTTCTCTGTCTTAACTTTGCTGCTTCTCTCCTTTTTTGCTTCACGTCTTCCGTTTCTACGTCTTTCTTTTTCAATCGGTACTCCCTCATGCGCATGGCTTCTCTTATTTTGTACAAATTATAAAGCTCTTCATTTCGCCGAATACGCTGCCTGTGCCGTCTCTGTTTATCTCGAGATTTTTCTTTAACACCTGTATTTTTCCCACGAGCCCTGATCTCCACTCGCCTTTTGTTGTGTTTGAGACTCGTAGGAGAGGCGGCCATTGCTGAAAATAATACAAACCATGTTAACTATCACTCTGCTATAACAAATTTCCTACACATATCCCAGGGCATTATGGGATATCTCTCTGTTTTAAAAACATTTGACTGGTCAATCTGAATTTTCAAAAAGAAATCCACCATTTTCATTGGTTGGTGGAGAAAATTGCAAGAACATCCAGCCAATCAGGGATCGCCGTTCGACAGGAAATTGAAAGCATGAGAATTTGATTCCAATGATATTAGCAGAAAATTAATTAATTTGTCATTCGCATTCATGTTAAAAATCAATTTGTCATTGTTTGTGGGAAATTCTTTTTGATATCTTCTAAAAATTTCACCTCAAACTGGACATGATGATGTACATGTAATAAAAAAAACTTTGGAATCCCTTAGATTCTGATTAAGAGAATCTGTCTGAAATCTCAGAATTTAACAAGAAACGAATCGGGCAACAATAATAATGAAATATCCTAGTGGTGATCCAAATGGGATGCAGCAAGCCTGACTCAGTGTGCTTCCTTGTCCTTCCGTGTGCACCAGCATGCCATCTTCCTTTTATGCATGCCCATTTCTAGCATGCTCCAAATTGAGAAGTTCCTTATCTTTGATCACAGAGTCAACTATGTACATGTATATCATGACAAAGTCTACAATTGTGCAATTTATAACTCAGGTCATCATGAAATTTGAGCTGGTAAGAAACCAAGACATTATTGTTAATTTGTTCGAGTTTGGTTATCAACAGATTCAAGCAGGTGATATAAATAGAGTAAACAAGACAGGTCCATTCACAACTACCATGGGATATTCACCAGAATGTCTCCCTCAAAGAACATGGAGCCCTGTTTGAAACACAGATCTAAACAAGAGCCAAAACTGGCTTCAAAATATGCCTGCACAAGACATCATCTCTCCTTATGCACCCCCATACACAACGAAAAAATCTATTTTTATTGATTTTCTGATTTTGAGGCCACAGTGACCTTGACGAAAATTTGTTATATGACACATCGTCTACCCTTACTGTATAGATACAGACACAAAAAGAAATCACGATTCTTAAATTTCTCCTGGTTTGGGGTCACAGTGACGAGTGACCTTGATCTAAATTTTTGTTTGTGACACATCGACTCCCCCTACTTATGTATCTACTGACAGGAGAAAACTATAAATCTTTAATGATTTCCTTATTTTGGGGTCACAATGATACATGTACTTACATCCGACCACACAGGGGACTTAATAAAGAAGAAAAAGGAAATTGTAAAGAATTATTGAACAAGTAGTAATCCTTCTGAAACAAATTCCAGATAAAAACATGAAGCTGCGCTATCGAAACCCCTCGGCTCTGAACCCCAGCTATTATAATGTAAGGGTGTCTCTACCAATTGATTGGCTTGTGGGAAGAAATATTTACCCCTGGTATTGTAAGTTTACTTTCTTTGAAAAAAAAAAAAGTTTTCCTCCCCTTAAATTAATTTGTTTCTGGAATAAATACATACACTATAGATATACGTTTGTCATATCTTGGTAAACACAACTAAAATTGCTGAAATGGAAATCATTAGAAGAGAGCCAAATTTGGGGAAATATTTAAGCGGTGGGAATATAAAATGACGTGTGGCAACTAAAAAGTGTTGTTAGGTTAGGTTGTTAGCAAAACAAAAAAGTAAAACTACAAATCATGTTGTGAATAAATTTGTAACTTAACATAGGAATTAGTGGATTTTATTAGACAAGGGGCATAATTCTGCAAAATACTTTCTGACACGACTCATTTTCGATAGGCATCTAGTTCAGGTCAAGAGAAACAACTGTATCACGTTAGAATGTTGTATATGGAGCGGTTCTGAAATTATCACAATAACAAATCATAAATGGATTTTTATTTGTAAAAAGGGGCATAACTCTGCAAAATATTGTCCGAGATGACTCATTTTCGATAGGCTTCTGATTTACGTGAAGATAAATAGATGTAACAGTTTGGTTGCCATGCATGAAACGGTTCTGTAGATATCGCGGTAACGGACGGATGGACAGCCGTACATGATGACGACAATACCCCTAGGCCAAAGTTGGCCGAGGGGTAAAAAAAATATGATTAAAAACTTTTAACCTAAATTTTGGTACATGACACATCTCCCCTTAATGTATATAGGTCAAGGTCACCTCAAACTCAGGAAAAGATTTTTAACAATTTTGAAATTTTGGGGTCACACTGACCTTGACCTTTGACCTAAATTTCGGTGCTCGACATACTAGTCCGACACACAGCCTCTATTTTATAATACTGATTTCTATTGAATGTAGGGTCAGCCAGTTTAACCAGCAAAATCTTCTACATGTAGCTGCCGGACGGTCCCTGAATGTGGAGAATACAGCGAGAGTGATTTTTTCATTGGCTGAAGAATTTAAACATGGCCGAAAATTTGTCTTCTCAGTTCAGGAAAGCTGCGAGAATGCTGGAATAAACTACCCACGGAAAGTTTAGGATGGATTCCAAGTCCCGAGATTTAACTTAAAAGATGGGTTTCATTATTTTGAGTGGAGAAAATGGCGTATAAAGTATCATTTGTTAACTGCCGGACATTTCAGTCCGGCAGTTAAGTTGCTTTTGCCTGTGAAACAAGCAGACCCTACATTCAATAGAAATCAAAATATCTTGCATGTCGGACTACTGACATACATGTATCATCTCCACCTCATGTACATACTTACACAAAAAAATGTGTCGAACGTTTTCCTGAATTTGTGGTGACCTTTGATCTCAAATTACTTGACACATTGGGTTCCCTTAATGTCACTTATCTATGGACATACATGTAAAAAATCATGATTTTTAACAATTTCCTGATTTCGGGGTCACACTGACCTTGACCTAAATTTTGGTTCGTGACACACCAAAATGATGAAATCATGATATTTTTCAAATTTAGTCTGCATTGTAGCTAAGAATAAAGATTGATATCAAACTTGTGCAAATTTTTTGTAGTAATTTGGCAAGATTCTAATTGGAATGTAACATAACCACTGATACACACATCAGAATCTGACTATAGACAGAAACACAAACTTTTCTTCCTTGGTTCTCCCATTAAACTGTATATCGTTTTTTAAACAAAACAAAAATATTTCAGGTTATGCCCAGGCCAGGGTAAAACAAAGTGAATGAGAATCTACCGTATTTTGCACTATTCTTTATTTCGATAATAATTGTTCATGTTAAACTATATTCTAATTTACAACGAGAGATCCTGAAGGATCTTGGCGCCCACCATTGTCCGATAATTGTAAGCTAATGACTAGAGGATCTTTTTGTCCATTGATACTAAGAACAAACGATTGATTTGTAATTTTGTTTACAGAATTTCGAATCTGAGCGAAAAGGATCGGAAAAGGCCACTGAAAAACACCAAGATATAATCTAAGTTTCAGGAGTTTCAAGATTTCTAGAAACTGTCGGTTGTTATAATACAAGAGAAATGAGCAAAGTTAGTCTGAAAGTGAATGTACATGTACTGAGGATTCTTCACCTTTGTTTTGTAGTATTTTTTTTATTTATTTTTTTGCACGTGTCATCATTGGGTACTGGAAGCGAAGACCAATCTCTTTGACACTTTGGCATGAGCTATGAAACATACTTAAGATTTTATAATTAAGAACGAATGCTAATTCTGTTCTGTTTATACGACTATTTTGAGATAACTCTTTTAAGATACCATGCTCGAAAATAGTAAGATGGTACACTACTTAATACTGAAGGGATCCGGTCCGCGCAGTAATGTTGAAACTTCGAAAGTGCCTGAATCCTGATTATCTCCCTTGGATCGAAACATGCAGTAGTCTACAGTTGTCGAGTTGTGAAGTTGAGTCACAAGAGTGACGTCCCTTCATATAGCCGACCCGCCGGCAGACGAAAGGGTGGAGCAGTTCACTTGCTACTGCATGGACTAAAGAAAGCTGATTTAACTGCATGGACTAAAGAAAGCTGATTTAAAATTTGCAGAAATACATTTTAATTCCGAATTATTTGAACTCCTTGATATGGAAGGTGAAGGTATGGATATTCTCTATAGTCAATATATAGAATATGCCCCACCGTTCGATCCGCCGACTCTTGTGATGCAACGTCACAACTCGAGAATAACGAATTAATTTGAAGCGTAACTTGGATTTTCGAATCGGACCAAAAAAGGTATCTTGCACTACTAGGCCCCATGTGGGACCTGTGTACCAAATTTCAGAAAGATCCATGAAATATTTCCTGAGAATTCACGGTAACAATGTTTCAAGGGGAAATTCACGATGGCCGTGTTGTGGCCATATTGGATTTTGGATTCGGACCGAAAAAGGTATCTTGCACAACTAGACCATAAGGGGAACCTGTGTACCAAATTTAACAAAGATCCATGCAGTAGTTCCTGAGAAATCGCAATAACAAAGTTTCATGGGGAAATCCAAGATGGCCGTCTGATAGACATATTGGATTTTGGAATCGGACCAGAAAAGGTATCTTGCACAATTGAACCTGTGTATCAAATTTGAGAAAGATCCAGGCTGTACTTCCTGAGAAATCATGATAAAAAAATTTCATGGGGAAGTATAAGATGGCCGCCTGGTGACCATATTGGATTTTTGATTCGGACCGAAAAAGGCATCTTGCATATCGAGACCCTAAGGGGAACCTGCGTACCAAAATTGAGAAAGATCCATGCAGTAGTTCCTGAGAAATCGCGATAACAAGGTTTCATGGGGAAATCCAAGATGGCTGCCTGGTGGCCATATTGGATTTCTGAATTAGATCTAGAGGCAAAAAGTATTCTTGTAATAACCACATTTATTAATATGAACCAAAATGGCACTCAATGGAAGATCCAAGCAGTAGTTCCTGAGAAATCGCAATAACAAAGTTTCATGGGAAATCCAAGATGGCCGTCTGATGGACATATTGGATTTTGGAATCGGACCAGAAAAGGTATCTTGCACAATTGAACCTGTGTATCAAATTTGAGAAAGATCCAGGCTGTACTTCCTGAGAAATCATGATAAAAAAATTTCATGGGGAAGTCTAACATGGCCGCCTGGTGACCATATTGGATTTTTGATTCGGACCGAAAAAGGCATCTTGCATACCGAGACCCTAAGGGGAACCTGCGTACCAAAATTGAGAAAGATCCATGCAGTAGTTCCTGAGAAATCGCGATAACAAGGTTTCATGGGGAAATCCAAGATGGCTGCCTGGTGGCCATATTGGATTTTCGAATCGGACCAAAAACGGTTTCTTGCACAACTAGACCCCAAGGGAACCTGTACCAAATTTGAGAAAGATCCATGCAGTAGTTTGAGAAATCGCGATAACAAGGTTTCATGGGGGAAATCCAAGATGCATGTCTGAAAATATATTGGATTTTCTTGAATCAGACCAAAAAGGCTTTGCACAACTAGACCCCAAGGGGAACCTGCGTACCAAATTTGACAAAGATCCATGCAGTAGTTCCTGAGAAATCGCGATAACAAGGTTTTATGGGGAAATCCAAGATGGCTGCCTGGTGGCCATATTGGATTTTCGAATCGGACCAAAAACGGTTTCTTGCACAACTAGACCCCAAGGGGAACCTGCGTACCAAATTTGACAAAGATCCATGCAGTAGTTCCTGAGAAATCGCGATAACAAGGTTTCATGGGGAAATCCAAGATGGCTGCCTGGTGGCCATATTGGATTTTCGATTCGGACCAAAAAAGGTTTCTTGCACGACTAGACCCCAAGGGGAACCTGTGTACCAAATTTGAGAAAGATCCATGCAGTAGTTCCCGAGAAATCGCGATAACAAGGTTTCATGGGGAAATCCAAGATGGCTGCCTGGTGGCCATATTGGATTTTCGAATCGGACCAAAAAAGGTATCTTGCACTACTAGGCCCCATGTGGGACCTGTGTACCAAATTTCAGAAAGATACATGAAATATTTCCTGAGAATTCACGGTAACAATGTTTCAAGGGGAAATTCAAGATGGCCGCCTTGTGGCCATATTGGATTTTGGATTCGGACCGAAAAAGGTATCTTGCACAACTAGACCATAAGGGGAACCTGTGTACCAAATTTAACAAAGATCCATGCAGTAGTTCCTGAGAAATCGCAATAACAAAGTTTCATGGGGAAATCCAAGATGGCCGTCTGATGGACATATTGGATTTTGGAATCGGACCAGAAAAGGTATCTTGCACAATTGAACCTGTGTATCAAATTTGAGAAAGATCCAGGCTGTACTTCCTGAGAAATCATGATAAAAAAAATTCATGGGGAAGTATAAGATGGCCGCCTGGTGACCATATTGGATTTTTGATTCGGACCAAAAAAGGCATCTTGCATATCGAGACCCTAAGGGGAACCTGTGTACCAAATTTGAGAAAGATCCAT
>JAVTVY010022390.1:0-91499 GCA_036873755.1 Hanleya hanleyi
CAGTTAAGTTCTGCTGTAAATTATCTGTAGCTTGTGTATACAATCCAAAGTTTATTTAGTCAGTAAAATTTCTAGGCAAGTTAGGTGTCTATTTCTTTGAGAAGAGTACATCATGAGGTTTTAGCAAGGACACTGTGAGCCCATTCTACTCCATTTTGTAATGCACATTTTGTATACAGGCTGTGCTCAACATTTTCAGGGGGAAATCTATCAAAGGCTGTATAATGTGCACTAGAAGGTTCACACTATGATCAGAAGAGGATACATGTACATAACAAAGTTGAATATTCCACACTGAGAGTAGTGGTTATCCAGATTTTTCTCTTACCTTTTTCGCGTCATTATTCATGTCAGGGTTGATGTGTTGTGGGCTCATAGCCGAACCATTGGTCACCATTGGGCTGTGTGATAATAGTTCCTCAGCTCCGCGCTGCAATGACATAAAACAAGGAGAAAGTTAAGACACCATCAATTTTTTTTCAGAACATAATAGATTTAGAGATTAGAATCAATACTGCCGAAAAAATTGATGAAATCCTGTCAGCAGTTCTGGTGAGCAGAAGAAATAGGATGGCATATAGCACAGATTTAGTTTCTGTTCATTTGGGGTATAACAGATTGTCGGCAGTTCTTTCTTATAGCGTGCCGGTTGTCTTAACCAGCACATCCATCATACTTTGGCGCTTGTCTGTACTATTGGTACTGATAATGTCCTCCTACAGTTAACATCTTCTATTGGCAAATTACATACACTGTCCGACGCAATATAAGGTGTCCAGCGATGGGATTTAGCGAATGTCAAATCACTAACATCGTACTTAACAGTAAAGGCTACATTATCCATAATGTCTTGACTGGATGAAGCTAATATTACAGCAGATTATTAGATAGAGGGAAGATGGTGAATATATGCAAAGACAGATTGGCATCAGACTCCAGTCCTACATGTAAAACATATTTGAACCAGGTAGCAAATTAGGAGCTAGGGTCAACAGACCTGGTGGAGATGTTTTTGCAATAAATAGAAGCTATTAGACTAAGAGTGTAACCGTCTGAAGACACCTCGGTCATGTAAGCCTCTGGCATACTGCAGTGATTATGATGGGTCGACAGTCGCTAGCCAGTCTGTGTATAACCAATCACCTAGACAACAGACGACCGACCGATCAGTTCAGTTGAGTTACAACGGATGCCAAAATGGCCAGCGTTCCTAACCAGCCCAATGACAATTTCCTGTCCATTATCCCTGAACCTTTAGCTCTATTCCCCAGATATCGTCTCCAATTCAACAAGTAAATTTCCCAACAAAATGCTCATCCATTCCAAACCCGTAATTTGATTTGTCGAACAATCTGATCATGTGATACGGGTAAAGTTCTCTCGTTTGAGCGGAGCACCTCACCAATGTACTTGTCACTGAATTAACACGGAACTTGCGTTATCTTTCATCTCAGTTCATCAAGAAGCATGATGGAGAGGGAGAATTTCCGCTGTCAAATACGGAGTACCTGCTGCAGGCACTGATATCCCGTTCGTCATGGCACACAATTCAATTTAGGAAAAGCATCGTCTCTCTCATCCAGACACTCTTAATGGCAGTCCTGTACACACCACTTCTACTGTTCGAGTCAGTCGCCAAGTTGCCCCCTTCACCACGGCCCAATAACATGTAGCCAAACTGGACTCATACCCGAAGGAGCAATGGCCGTGTCTTTTAATTTGAGCTGACAGTTGGAGTGAAGACAGGAGGATGGGCCAATCCAAAGCTGAGTAAGGAAGTTGATGAAATCAGGTTATCCAAGCAGAGCCACTCAGAACAACCACCTTTCTGTTTCTGCCCATCAAGGTTGTTCGATGAGGAATAATGGTTTATGTGAGAGCCATTATCTCTACATTGTACTCCTCTATGGAGTGTTAACTTTTGAAGCTGAATGTAGAAAACTAGTCATTTAACACTCGGGCTATGAAGACCATTCACACCAACACACCATATGACAACAATCAATCAACAGGAGCTGTTAACACCTATATACATGTTTATAATGTATATATAACGGCCATTTGTAAGGAATCTGTTAGGTGTCCCTTAAACATATCTTCACTTGTTTCATGCAGGTCACATTCTTGTAAAATAAAAACTATCTGTCTGTTCATGATTTGGTCGATCCTCACAGTTTTACAACATCCCTCTATTCAGACACAATTGAGTAACAGTTGTCGTTGCTTGTTGCCTTGCCAAAAGTGCCACAACCTGTACATGTATTATCAATATAATACAGTCGGAAGTTTGGTTTTATCCCTCCCTGATCCTTCCTTTAGCTATCTACATGTACACCGGTTAATCAGTTACAGTTGTTATGAATTGTATTTATTATCTGTATTAATTTTGTACTTGAATGTATTTGCAATGAATTTACTGAATCTTGAATCACAGAAATTATAGCAGAATGACAAACTAGTATAACATGCAAATTGAACAGGTTTATTTATCAAAAACTTCCCACTGCTCCTGGTACACCAGAAACTGTTTGAGGAATACTTAAGCCTTCCTGGCACATGAACAGTAAAGTCACTGAGGAGTACATGTATCACACATGTTCTCAATGAATCAGCTCAGTACATGTACCCCAACAACACTGAACATTCCCAGTCCTTCACCAGACATACAGTATGGGGGGAGGGGGTAAGGCCAGTCACAATAATATTTCAGTATAAACTTAAAGGTAGTAATGTAGGCAGACGGGTTTTGATTTATTTTCTTCCCAGCTTTTCGGAAAAAATTGCACTATTTTCAATAGAACTACACACAGTTCATGTTCAACAGTTACAACTTTTTCATTTTTTTACCATGCAAATATATTGAAAGGTGGGGTGACAGGAAACATGAATTCCTTTCTGAATGTAAATGTTTCTATGTGTGAGTGAGTAGGAGGCTGTTATGAAGAGAAGACTAGTTGACAGTCTCAATCTCCCCGAATAATCAGAACCAGATGTTCCTGCAGACTTCCTTACTCTTTCAGACCCACTCTCTTATTACTGTTTTGTTCAGGATTGACTGCTACCAATACTGCACAGAAAACAGGGTACAACAAAAATCCTCTTGATATAACAGCACTGTTACAAGTGTACAAAAGCTTGAACCTGCTGCAGGTCACCACCCCTCTTACTATCAAACTTGACAGGAACTGGTCAGACAAAGGTCTTCTATATCCTTCTGTACTTCAGGAACAGTACAAGAATCTCATTACAATACAACAAACACAATCTATCCACAAACAGTTTACTGTCAAGTCTTAGCCATTATCTCCATGGGCCTGATGGGGTGTGGATCTCTTCCCCACACCCCACCCCACTACACCCCACCCCACCCCTCCTCACCACTGCTTTTAACTTTTCTCTCATGCCCGGTAGTTTTGTGATAAAAAAAAATGAGAGTGGACACTGTGACATCCAAGCCTATCATATCAGGGTCGATTTGAGATTTACATACACCCACCTGCCCACAAGAGGTTCAGGAGTAAATAAATTCAAAATCCCTGAGTATCCATACTGTTACAGTATTGAAGGGATTGTTTTGACCCCCCCCCCCCCACCCATCCCCCAATTCCACCCTTTTACTTCACCCCTATCCTTCCCAAGCTGTGACAAATCTCAAACCCCCCCAGACCAGATAGGGATAAGGGGACATAATCTGAAGAAGTCTATTCCCTCAGTCTTATTGATTAATTGCCAGTGGACAATCTGAATTCCCATTGGACAATCTGAATTCCCATCTGTAATGTATTTGTCACCATTTTGGCATCAATCCAACATCCACGAATTAAACAACATCTTGCCATAATTTGTACATCTTTAGTTTAGGCCATTCAACATCAGAGAGAAGGGCCAATAACTGCCATGTTATGCAGAAGCTAACAACTGCCCTGTTGTAGAGAAGGGCCAATAACTGCCATGTTATTTTGCTCTTGACATCAGCCTCTATGGAGAGCACTGATAAAATGTTGTGTAGGGTGGTACATGTGTCACTCAGTAGTTTTCATTGATTCCAAATGGATTTTCATAAAATTTGAGAATAACGATGCAAGACTCCTGTCTCAGTGCTGTGCAAAATTTTATCACTGTGTGATCAATTGACACCAAAATATAGGCCTTGGTAAACTAGATCCATCAATGTCAGGGCTCAATATTCCCTGATATATTCAACAGGATATTCCTACAGCAGGGCGATCAATTTAGGTTACAGAGCTATTTTACAACCTGGTCATGTTGGGAATGGAATTAACCACAGTAGCCATGCTCTAAATACATACATGTATGTTTTATGACTATAACAGCCAGATTCTCAATAAGACTCAAGAGTCGGTATCTGGAGACCGTTTTCTGTTTTCTCCCACCAGTAATCGCTTACCTTGATACGATAGTTCAGCATGCGGATGGATCAAGCTAGTATTGCTGACGATGTCAATGCGCTATGTATCGGTGCTGGAAAAATCCAATATCTTATGGACATGTATGTATTGTTAGACTATATAGGACATTTCACAACGCTATGGTAGACAGCAGATGTTTGTAATCCAGCGTCTTTGTTCCGTGTTAATTCACTCAGCTATTCACTGACCTAGCTGGCTATACAGTTATGTCCTGGCATAGGCAACCTAACTGTTGTCATGCCCTCTTCACCAAAACACTTCCAAACAGGGAAACTGGAAAAACGTGTATTGTCACTGTTATACATGTATGTAAGTAAGATTGTACTGGCAACTTGCGCCGTGAAGATATATAAAATCCGGACCGGATCTTTTTGTTTGTTCTTTAAACCCGCCTACACATTAACTGTTCATGGGCATCAACTCAAAGTTCTTTATGTGTTAGATCAATACCTGCCTAGACTGGTAGATACTAAACTTGATCTATGGCATTCATAACATACACACTGATCTCTCCAGTATTCAAGTGTCCTCTATTTATAGACCCGGCCAGTTGAGAAGGAGAAATCCCGCCACAATCCTGGTATGAAATGAGGTCAGCTTGACGGACTGAATACAATCTATATGGGTTCATGAGGACAGTGAATCATGGCAAAGACCACCATGTGAATGCGAAATTCATAATAATATCACAATAATCAAATGTGGGAACAATATCTACCCAAATCAGTCCCAAAATTAAAATCATAGAAAAAAAAAGGATAAAAATAAAATTCCTCTCACTCACCGAACAACAGCTGGATTAGTCCGTTGTCAGACGGGTTGAGCCCCTGTTAAACAGCAGGTTAGTCAACCGTTCAGTTATAATACCAAGAACAGGACATGGGAGGTCCCAGTTATTATACCAGTTCCACAGAAAAGAGATGGGACTGGACGACTGTCTTATCTTTTGACTACAAGTACAGACAGACAGACATGCACTAGCTCCTACAGCTCTTAAGTCAGACAAACGGACAGATCATTGAGCAGGACTTCAGCAGTCCGACGATCTCTTCCCTCTTCATCAGATGGTCTGTTTGAAGCCTAGCTTGACCATGTTCGCCTCTCACTTATTACCAATACTAGGACAGCGTGTTAAACGCGCGTCAAATCTGCACTTGTATGCAGCGCTAATGCCTGCAATATTAGTCGGTGTTAAATAGCTGGATTGCCAGTATTGTAGCTATCGGAATAGCAATGAACGTCGTCGTCGACCAATTTAGGCATCAACGACGTGATCAATGTAATTTCCGTCTTCACCTCGAGATAGAGATCAACCGTTTCTCTCGATACGAATACGAGTTGGTCAGCTCACCAATGATGAAACCATAGTAATATAGTCGTCAACGCAGCTAACTTCTCATCATTCCGAGGATGAACTGAAAATTGTCTGTGAGCTATTCTGGCAGGTCGTCAGAATGATGACCAATTGTAAGTCTCTTACTCTGTAACATGGACAGTCTGATACAGTGAGTAATGCCCATCGATACCCAAGGTGGAGGGCCTTTGACAAGACTTTGAGCAGAGCGGTCTCTGATACGAGAAAACCTCGTTAGTAAATTAATCGATTCTGAAATGACCATATATCGTAGATGTGCTCAGTATATCAGTAGATAAGCACCTCATTCCCAATAAAGTCAAGATATTCGATGTCTGATCTCTGATGCATCAATTGATCAGTTCAATATTTTAACCAGTCTATATGTATCTCCCCTATCATTAACCATGTTAGTATGTGGGAGCTGACCACCCAGCCTGACCAGCTGTATATAGATAAGATGGACACCATCATCATAGACATACACATATTATGCTGATCTTAGAATGGAAGATCCAAGATAACATACAGGCTCACAAGAATAGTTTATGCCTGGAGATCGAAGTAGATTGAATTAATGGGCAGATCTGGAGCAGGTATGTCAGTACTTGTCAGGGGCAGATCAGTCAGTACGTGTCCGGGGCAGGTCTGTCAGTACTTGTCAGGGGCAGATCAGTCAGTACGTGTCCGGGGCAGGTCTGTCAGTACTTGTCTGGGACAGGGCTGTCAGTATTTATCTGGGGCAGATCAGTCAGTACTTGTCCGGGCAGGTCTGTCAATACCTGTCTGGGGCAGGTCTATCAGTACTTGTCCGTGGCAGGTCTGTCAGTACTTGTCTGGGGCAGATCAGTCAGTACGTGTCTGGGGCAGGTCTGTCAGTACTTGTCTGGGGCAGATCAGTCAGTACGTGTCTGGGGCAGGTCTGTCAGTACTTGTCTGGGGCAGATCAGTCAGTACGTGTCTGGGGCAGGTCTGTCAGTACTTGTCTGGGGCAGGTCTGTCAGTATTTGTCTGTCAGTACTTGTCTGGGGCAGGTCTATCAGTACTTGTCTGTCAGTACTTGTCTGTCAGTATTTGTCTGTCAGTACTTGTCTGGGGCAGGTCTATCAGTACTTGTCTGGGGCAGGTCTGTCAGTAGTTGTCTGGGGCAGGTTTATCTGTACGTCTGTCAGTACTTGTCCAGGGCAGGTCTGTCAGTACTTGTCTGGGGCAGGTTTATCAGTTCTTGTCTGGTGCAGATCTGTCAGTACTTGTCTGGAGCAGGTCTATCAGTACTTGTCTGGGGCAGGTCTGTCAGTACTTGTCTGGGGCAGGTCTGTCAGTACTTGTCTGGGGCAGGTCTGTCAGTACTTGTCTGGTGCAGATCTGTCAGTACTTGTCTGGAGCAGGTCTATCAGTACTTGTCTGGGGCAGGTCTGTCAGTACTTGTCTGGGGCAGGTCTGTCAGTATTTGTGTGGGGCAGGTCTGTCAGTACTTGTCTGGGCCATACCTACACAAGTCTCACTCTCTCGGATAGACCATGCAATAAGGTGGGCCAGAGATGTTAACTATCTACTATATGATCATATGTGAGGGAAGACTCTCTGTGTTAGTGATGTGAGTGTGAAGGAAGGTGGAGAGCTGAAGCCAGCATTCACAGAATGACTCATTTCCCACTGACTCACCTCAATATTACAACCATATGCATCACAACTCTAATGTTCTTAACTTTTTCCCCTCCTGCATTTCTTCCTGTTTTAAAATGTGATGTGTAATACAGCAGAGTAACAATACTATACTATAGTAAAGGGTAAACACAGCCCTGTGTAATCATGAAAGGTCCGGTCCAGCACAAGGAAGTACTATAGTATCAGAAATATTCCAACTCTCTCGACCAGAAATGTGTCTGGGCTGCGGATCACGCCCACTAAAATGCTTGAATTGATTGAACACAGATCTGTCATTATATCAGGTCATATCATTACTTACAAGTTTAAGGGCCTATAATAATGCTATTGTTTCTTTTTATACCATTAATTTGCTGTCAGAGGTATCTAACATTATCGAGCTTGCCTTACAGCCATACAATTTTAAACGAAATCCCTCATTTTTCTGCCTGTTCACATGTATCAAAGTGAGAAGAGATTTATGACTTGTCAAGTATTTCTCACATTAGGGTATCTCCTTATTCCCCAGATATGCCTGAACGATGTTATAACTCTCTGATCAACCTCTCTAATGGACAGCCTAATAACCGGCCTATGCACCATTTCCTTGGTGCTATCAGGTATCAGGACCCCTGTGGCTTCCATATCAGCTTCCCTATCGCTTCACTGCTGTGTGTTTTAGCTTTGTTCTTAGCCGTTATTAGCAGCTCTGTCATAATAAATGTCCTCTTTTTATACATGTACACCCACCCAGGTTAGAGAGTTTCCTGAGCCTGCAATGAAGACAGCAGCCATTTTAATGTGCAAATATGTCCTCATTGCATCAGATATTGGATCAACAGCTAATGTCTCAACTCAACTTTAGGATCCACTAAAAGATAGAAGACAATTATATAGCCCTGTGGTCCGTCTATGGGGGATAATCCTGTGATGTAATGGTGCGCAGATTGAAAGTGAAAGCAGATGCCTCATCAATACAATTATTCACTGATTAGAATGGCTCATCAGTAGCAAAGAGCAACAGCTCTACGGTAAGTTCCCTAAGTATTCGCGACGCTAAGTAAATTCGAAAACGGGCATTTTTCGCCAAGTCACGTGACACTGTTCCCCAAGTAATCGAAAACGGCCCATTCGCGAAAAACCGCGGTCCTAACTATTCGAAAATCCCCCATTTATCGTGGTCGCGAGATTGATAATATTATGTAATTATGCGATCGAAAAACTTCCAGATCAACGAGTTTCCTTAGAATTAGTATTTGATCAACCTTGCAAACTTTTTGAGCATTTTGAACATTACCAATTGTAACAACTAAGTTGATTTTCATTATGTCTCAAACGAAATGTATCCAATGTTTAAACCGCGATTTCTCATGGTCATTATGAATATTGCCGGTTTACGGAACGTGCGATATTAAACATTGCCAATTGAAGAGAGCATACTTTCGATATAATACTGAAAATATCAAAATGAAGAACTGGAAGTTACATTTAATTCGGTCTTAAAAAAATATAATGCTGAAGTTTGACCGGACATTTGAACCACGGATTTTCTTACTCGCGGGGTAGAGATTTACGATCAACCCCAACTTGCATTAATTTTGGCGACTGTATGCCATGTGCGCCTCACCCTAAAACCAGAAACGCACCTGTTTGGGTCCGACTTCAGATTTTTTTTTTCCGAAGACACGAATGTTGAGATTCCCAGCTATAAATTCTGAAAACATATTTTGTACTGTTCAGACAAAAATAATTTAGAAACGTATCATTTCCAACGAACGCGGCGATTCAGAATATTTTACGGCCGTGAAATTCGCGGTGATGCAAATACCGAAAGAAGTTTGCGCTCTTGTATTCAACTTTTCAGGAGCAAGCAATAGTACAGACTTATTCTCTTCAATCACCCCTGGATAAAATAGAAACGAGGATATTATTCAGAGAATTATCATGAAAGGAAAGCTGTGACGTGCAGGATTAACCGTGACATAAGGCTGCATCGGAATCTTCATAGCCGTAAAAAGCGTGGAACGGCGTCATTGTGCACGGTGTCATTGTTTCATGGTTCGCATGGGTCCTTAAAAGTTTGTAAAAGTGCATAATTTTTATATTGAAAATTAAAGGCCTTGAAAGCCCTTGAAAATTATAATTTTTGAGTGAGTTTTTTTTTACACTATTAGTGAGGATATTACGGTACTTCTGACTTGACTATTGACACAAAAGTTGAATGTCGGAAGAGACGTTTACGTAAGATAGCCGAGATCATAGGCGGTGATTTGATAGCAACTGAAGCCGAGGTCGGAATAGTGGGTTGAGATTAAAAGTTAAGAAAATAAAAAGATGGAATAAACTAATAGGTTTTCTGTCTACATATTCTCTAAATTATACTGTCTGAAATGTGAATTAATTTTGCTGAACCCATGAGGTAATATTAGATAAAACCACGGTTGTACATTTGGCTGTTTCGTCATCATCATCTATCGATCTGTCTTTCGTCATAAATATCTGAGACAGATTGAACCACTTTTTTTTTAATTTTTCATGAGAGTCGTGATCTCACTGTTACGGAGGCATAATATATTGAGGTTGTGTTGGCTGAATATATTATGAAGCGGGAACCGTGTACAAGCGAAAGTTTGGCCCACGTGCCATGCTATCCAAGTATTGATCACGTGATGGTAATGCAACTCCGTATGGCGGGAAAATGTACAACCAACACGTGGCATGTTGAAACTTTCATTCTTCCATGTCTACAGACCCCACCTAATTCTATGAAATTATTTTCATACATTTGTTAATAAAGGATCGAAGGGATACAGTAAATTGTTAGAATGGGCAAGCAATTCATGTCTTTCGTTTAGCCGCTATTCATGGCGGGATGAGCTCGTTCCAGCTGAGAAATATCGTCTCAGACGAGTTGGCCCTGATATGGGTCTTCAGATAGTGTCAGGCGCTTGCTTAATAAATTTGCTGTTCGTTTCATTGACAAACAGTTTGAAAAGCCCTTCCACAATATTTCCCTATGAAGAGCAATCAAGAAATTATTAGGTTTGATTCTCAATCTGAAAATGACGTAATCTGTGTTTCTTCATCAGATCGTTATATATTTTCACGTAAACATCAT
This sequence comes from Hanleya hanleyi, assembly GCA_036873755.1. Classification (NCBI taxonomy): domain Eukaryota; kingdom Metazoa; phylum Mollusca; class Polyplacophora; order Lepidopleurida; family Hanleyidae; genus Hanleya; species Hanleya hanleyi. The sequence continues at coordinate 10,550 of JAVTVY010022390.1, forward strand.
TAGCGTCACTGGGATAGTTGTGCTTAGTCTTCTCGGCCGTGAAAAAAATTCTGCGAGAGTTCAAGCATGTCCTGAAGAGAAAATAAAGAAAATATCAGAATGTCTAAGTGTCAGAATATACCCTTCTCCCGTATGTACTAATACAAGGATATACGCGAATTTGTGATTTTAAATTGATCGGGCGTCCGACGAAACTAATTTCTTCATTGTCAGCCGATCATTGCAGTCAATTATTCGAACCTAATTTAATGGTTAAAGAGCAGAAAGAACGCTTTATTTATCCTTTGATCAATTGCGAATTATTGCCTGACAAATCTAAACGCACAACAAACATTTCCCGGGTTTTGCTTCGGGGTTTCCTCTCGACCACACATGTTCGTACAACTGAACTTCGCCGAAGTATATTAGGCTTCATTCTACACACAAAGTATAGTGAATGTCTCGTGGCTGTCTGTCTTATATCATTTAAGAGTGCTGTCTGGGGTAAATATCACAAAATTAAAGAAACCCCACAGTCGACGTATTGTGATCTTTCATTGTCGAACAGTATGGGCTTTTAATATGGGGACGTTTTTCTGAACTGACCTGCACAAACTATTCGGAAGTGGTCAGTTTTTCACGACTGCGATATTCACTTCCGGTCACGAATACTTAGGGAACTTACTGTATATGAAGTTGGTTGGTTTAACACAAGTGATAATGGTGTCATGTGAATCCACCACACACACTGGTTTTTGGATTGAGTACTTGGATATTCTGATACCAGCAATTATAGACCCAATATCATCATGAACCACACAAGGGCTACTTTGGATACCCTTGCTTCCTCATTCTGCACTGACCAACAGTGTTACATGATATCATCATGTCATTTTGATTGTTTACCATCCTCCATAATGCAAGTCTGTATACTCCAGCACACCAGCCCCTGCATTCAGATTTGGGCCAATGAATGGATGGCGTTATATCGTGCTTCGCCGAGCTCATAGACAAGCGGACTTCATAGTTGGAATACGCTGTAGATTGGTCTCTTTGATCTGCTCGCTGAAAGGACACATAGGCATCTCTCCAGTCAAAACAATGACGGCTACTCACAACTTGAGTCATTGCAGTCTTCTAATTTTTCCAAATATGGGCAAATTCGGAAAGGTCACGAGGTCACAAAGGCTGTTCAGAAAGTCTATTAATAAATGACTGATCTTAGTCCTGAAAAATTTGTCTTTTGTCGAGGGTGGGATTTGTGAGACGAGCCATGACTAGGGTTGAGGATTGTTGTACATGTCTATTCTGTGCTGATTGGTAGATGCAGCTGGCAATCAGAGAAAACAATCATGCTGTCCGCACAAGTCATTTACAAATGTCAAGTTGGAACTATTTTGTCTCCAAATATTAAACTATCGACCCCGCATCAGAATGTCCAAGAACTCATGTTCACGGAGCACAAAGGCTATCAAATCTTGAATTTCCTATATCAAGTCTGAACCAACATCAAACAAACAGATAGTCAATCTGGACCAACATCAAACAGATATTCAATCTAAACTTATTCTGAATAGGTCCCCAAAAAAGGTATTGATTATCTTACATTTGAGAAATTAAAACGATCTAGATTTATTGTTTTATTTGTTTAACCCTTTCGCCGATTATTTCCCCTGACAAAAGTGACCTGCTGACGATCAATTCCCTGAGAACTGTTAAAATTTGTATATGTTGTCTTTGGAATGCTAGAAATTGCGTTTGCGTCCGAGATTTGCAGAAAAACATAAGAAACCCTCCACAATACACACTCCAGTGTTATTTGCTCTAGTTTTATAGCAAAATAAATAAAATAGCATACAAAATTAGGTTTTACTGCGAGAGGAGGCGCTTTCCCCGGCTTTCTCGACTTAAAAACGTCAAAATCCAACGGAGAAATCGTCTTTTTTCGACCGCATTTGACAGTGTTTTTCTCGAGTTTTACTCTGCCAATTTTCATGTTTGACCTCTCATTGGAAAGCATGACCTTTCACCTTTCTGCACAGGAAATAACCTGGAATGGATGGCAAAATAAAACGGAGGATACGATTGGATTATAAAATGATGTCATTCCATCCTTCCAGCCACTGTCTACGCTTGTGTCAAATCTGTTGGCTGCTAGAGGTCACGTGGGCAAAATTATGCATACCGATTGGCTCGTCGGCTCACTAACGCAGCTGGCTGCCGACATTTTGAAACTTGTTCGACAAACTTTGCGGATCAAGACTCGTAAAAATATGGAAATAAACTATGCCGGTCGTCGTTGGCAGTTTCAGTCGTCTGGGGAATATTCACCACGCTTTACCAGTCATGTAACTTCAAAAATACAGGAGTTAGGATGAGGTTTTCGATGATTTTTTCCATTTTTGCGGCTTGCTGCCGAGATGCCCGTCACATGGTATGTGGGGAAAAATGCATTTTTCATTCTGATTTTTTACGTTCAACATCTAAATTTGTTTTATTTATTTTTCAAACAAGCAAACAATTTTGAGAATCAAATTGATCAAGGTTTTGACTTTCCAGAAGTATACAGTGTTTGATAGGTTTCCGTTAAAACGAATGCAAAAAAATAAAAGTTCTGTACCCATCATGATAGCCAACAGGTTTAAAGCTAACCCGGTCTACCGGGTATGGTCGTATGGGTACGCACTCTCGTTAGCCCTGTTTACCGGGAATGATCGGTGAAAGGGTCAACAGGCTTATTGACACTAACAGTATTCAATGATTCTGATTAATTTGGTTGATTTCGTAGATGCACTTCAGTGAAATATTACATACTACACTGAAAACTTGACACAGGCAGAATAATCCTGCCATATCTCCTGTGAGGCAATAAACAAACATTTATTTTGCAGTTGATAAAAGCAGAATTTCAAGTTCATTTAGAGTCACTGTTCATATGCATCCTGTATCTTTTCAATGGATTAATAAATAGTTCGATCCAACAGGTAAATCAGTAACGAGATTAACATGCAGAAATAGAGAGAAACAGATCCAACTAGAGGTTCCGCTTTGACCCTTGAGTTGCCGCTCCGGCATGAAGCCTATGCTGGTTGTTTTTTTTGGGCAAAAACATACGTCTCCCCCAACCTCCCACCTTGCCTTGAATGGGCACATAATTTAAGGGAAAGTGCTATAAAATGAATGTAGCAATAAGTATCTTAAACAAAGCTGCGTATCTAAAAATATTAATTACAAAGAAGTGATTTTCATTGTATATACATGTACAAGTAGATGAACGGTTGGACGGACATCGGACACAGATGAATGCATGCACACATACACTAAAACCTGATCAAATGCGGGCGCTATCCCAATGAAGCTTCCATCCAAGTTTGGTGAAATTCCATCCAATAGTTCTCAAGGTATCTTGCAGACAAAGCCTGTATATACATGTACAAGCAGATGGACGGACGGACACCGGACGAATGCAGGCACACACACCAAAACCTAGTCAAATGAGGGGGCTATCCTAATGAAGCTTCCATCCAAGTTTGGTGAAATTCTGTTCAGTAGTTCTCCAGATATCTTGCAGACAAGCCCTGTATATACATGTACAAGTAGACGGACGGACGGACACCGGACATGGATGAATGCACGCACACACACCAAAACCTAATCAAATGAGGGGCTATCCCACTATAGCTTCTATCCAAGGGGAGTGAGATTCCGTCCAGTAGTTCTCAAGATATCTTGCAGACAAGGCCTGTACATACATGTACAAGTAGACGGACGGACGGACACCGGACATGGATGAATGCACGCACACATACCAAAACCTAATCAAATGAGGGGGCTATCCCACTATAGCTTCTATCCAAGGGGAGCGAGATTCCGTCCAGTAGTTCTCAAGATATCTTGGAGACAAGGCCTGTACATACATGTACAAGTAGATGGATGGACAGACGGACACCGGACACGGATGAATGCACGCACATACACCAAAACCTAATCAAATGAGGGGCTATCCCAATGAAGCTTCCATCCAAGTTTGGTAAAATTTTGTCCAGTAGTTCTCCAGATATCTTGCAGACAAGCCCTGTATATACATGTACAAGTAGATGGACGGACGGACGGATACCGGACACGGATGAATGCACGCACATACACCAAAACCTAATCAAATGAGGGGGCTATCCCAATGAAGCTTCCATCCAAGTTTGGTGAAATTCCATCTAGTAGTTCTCCAGATATCTTGCAGACAAGCCCTGTATATACATGTATAAGTAGATGGACGGACGGACGGACACCGGACACGGATGAATGAACCCACATACACCAAAACCTAATCAAATGAGGGGGCTATCCCAATGAAGCTTCCATCCAAGTTTGGTGAAATTCCATCCAGTAGTTCTCCACATATCTTGCAGACAAGCCCTGTATATACATGTACAAGTAGATGGACGGACGGACGGACATCGGACATGGATGAATGCACGCACACACACAAAAATCTAATCAAATGAGGGGGCTATCCCACTAAAGCTTCCATCCAAGTGGGGTGAAATTCCGTCCAGTAGTTCTCAAGATATCTTGCAGACAAGGCCTGTATATATATGTACAAGTAGATGGACGGACGGACGGACACCGGACACGGATGAATGCACGCACATACACCAACACCTAATCAAATGAGGGGGCTATCCCAATGAAGCTTCCATTCAAGTTTGGTGAAATTCCATCCAGTAGTTCTCAAGATATCTTGCAGACAAGGCAAGGGGACGGACAGACATCCATCCAGACATCCAGACATCCAACCAGACAGACAGACAGACAGACAGCACAAACACTAGATGTCTCCCCCCAACATAGTTGGGGGAGACATAATTAATCAAGAATCAACCACTGATGAATGCTTCACCCCACCCTCCATCCACCATTAATGACTGCTCTTTTCATGACCCTGCCCCCTTCAACCAGACACTGTCCAATTCCAACTGATTATGTTGTGCCATGGTTAGATAATATAGTTAAATATCTGTGAATGGGGATAACTTAAGATCAAATATCTCTGCCTAACAACTCTCCTGTAACATGGCAGACACAGCAATAAAATGCATGAAAACCCAAACAGGAAATTCCTACCTTAAATTCATTAATCTTTTCAAAGTACATTTTCTTTACATATATTTTATTGAACTGTCAGCTTCACATCAAAAGGTACCAGTTTCTGGCAGCTACTGGGGGGACCTACTGATGTATAGTGTCTACAGGTGGTAGTCATTATAGTAGGAACTGTTTGACCTATGACCTGGGAATAAAAGTAACACAGACAGGGTGATGACAGGTTCTTGGTCCAGGCTGAGTGAAGTACTGATACAGCTCCACTACCTCAGACAGTCAAATATATCCACTCTCCCTCCAATACTCCATAGGAGCATACTATACATGTACATGTCTGTAAATCTGCCCACATGTACCTACCTCCCCCCCCTCTGCTCCATCCCCCCACCTCCCTCCACCCTCACTCTCACCAAGGGGCCTCCAATACAAGTCTGTGTGAGTTATCACAGAAATACAGCCACTGCCCATAAAGCATGTCAGTTAAAATACAAGCAGTCTCTAGTGTATACTACCTAACACATGGTTTTCGGTAAGTAGGAATGAGACCTACCAAACATATGGGTGACTGGCTGGCCAGCTTCTTGTAGCAGAAGTAAATGGCATTCAGATGTCACATACTATAATACCCAGCCTACTAGGCGACTATTAAACACACAAACAATGGGACAGCATAGCATTGTATGGGTGTGGACAAATAAAAAATGTCATCGAGAACATATGCGCATCAGTGGGCGTAACAGGCATTGAGAACGGACTATCAATCCTTCTGAAATACATGTTAATGTACTATCATTCAAGCACAAGACCATTTCAGCTTCCGAACTATTACCTAAGAGCTCAAAGACAATTAATGCATATTACAAGCACCTTGTAATCCATTTTATCGTAGCTTCTTTGATGGAACGACTTCTAAATAAATATCGCATGCTGCTTCAAATGATTCAGAATCTTATCTAAAATATGAATGATTTTTATCACTTAATGGTTTTTTTTTCATATATATATCATTTCACTTTCTATCATTCTGCTGTTCAAGCAGCTGTCACATGGAAATCTATCAAACAAAGTTACATGTAAACTATGTAACACAATGTATCTATATGGTCCTTTATGGCTTCAACCACCATAACAACTACATGTGAGGTAATCTCCATACAATGTACATGTATCTACGGTAACTACAATGGTAACTACTTTAAGTGAAGCAATCCTCAAGCTGTAGTACAATGTATATATATATTGTTTCAACCACCATGATATTACATCTACATAATAACTACATGTGAAGTCATCCCCAGGCTGTTTCTTGGGCATCAATTGACACGTTAGCCGATTTCCTTCATCCCCTACATGTCCCATTCCTTTCTTTTCCACAATAAATGTAATTCTTCCAATTTAATTTGTCTGATACGGAAATTCTATGTACAAAAGGGCCGATGTTATATTATTTTCTCAGGGAACCTGTTGCAGGTTAACATGATTAGACAATGGGTAACCTATGGTAACCCAACAATGGGTAACCTATGGTAACCCGTAATATGGTAACACAAGAGGGTTACTAAAACTGGAATTGGGGAAACCACCAGGAGACCGGAGGTTACCGTTCATCATATGGGCCCAAGCCTGCCAAAGGATACAAGTAGGTGAGATCTCTGGTTTAGACTCCATCAGTTAAAGTTTAACATGAAACTTGGCATTCAGGCTAGTCTAATTATCCTTGTCTAACAATAATGAAGCAGTTCATCCACTAAGAAAGTTTTGTTACAGCCAACAGGTATGACAAATTATACTGTAATATGTATAAGCAGGTTAAATGATGTCACCTGGTAAGGTGTTAATAATCGGGCCTGCGGACAGATGAGATTGGGGAAGTCTAGATTCTCCAGGTACACTCAACCATGACATCAAACTGCGTCGTACCTAAATACTAACTCAGCCTATCTAGGCATCCCCAATTCATAAACACTGTACACATATATATATGTGGAATACAGCAGGAGCGGTAAGACAGACTTCAAAATTACCTATCCGTGACAGCGACTATGCAGGCATACTAAAACTAAAGTACTGGTAACATCATCCCAGATAGCATTATATAGTCTAGAAATATACCTACCTCCATGGTGTAGATGACGATGATGCTCCTAGTAATGCTATGGTGAAGAGTCCTCGGTCAAAGTAAGGAAATCCAAGAATGGAAGGATGGACAGATGACAAGGGCAGACTAAGGAGTGAAGGAATGCCCTGGTGGTGGACAGTAAGAAAGTCACTGGGATAGGCAGGCTACACTAGACTGGGCTAACAAACCAGGAGACTAGTGCAGTGCTAGCCTAGTGAGGAATAGCAGCTATAGATCTGTACACCTAGAGTACTGAGAGACAAGCGGACTATAGTGTGGCTCACTATGTACAGTTGACTGACTGACTGCACAGGGCCGGGTGTTCCACATGACTGGCTGCCCATGTCATGACAACTGGAGTGAGAGAGAGAGAGAGCTAACCAGGCCCATGTACATGTATATTAGAACCTCCAGCCCTGGCGGCCCCACGATTACCACAGCTCAACACACAACATATGTTACATCCCCATTTGAATATTCAAAGCAAACTAGAGCGCCGGCAGAACAATTATCTGTATAGTAACAGCCAGAGAGAGGGGAAAAGAAAGCGGGATATTTCAACGGGAGAAAAAGTTCACCGCTTTTCCGTCAGTTGGGCCCCCACCCCATCAATATCAAACTGTGCATGTGCATAAAATATAACAATAGGTGGAGCAGGGACACATGGCGGGAGAAATGACATGAATCAAGAGAACTTGCCGCTAGATCTCTCTGAATGTAGATGGTTAATTCAGTAGCAGGACTGGGTTGGGTTTAATCCATTACGCTGGTTATTGATTGTGAAGGTGCCCATGAACAAGCCTGGTCAGTTATGGCTGGTTATTGACAGCTGCCCCGATCAAAGAGAAAATTTAATGCCACAAACGGGCTTTGGATAGTAAATTATGCAGTACCTTGTATTTGCCACATCAGAATAGGGATAAGAGCTATTGTTGAGCCCAGATGTAAGGACTTGCCAACAGACAATCAGACAACAGGTGAAAAGGACAAAACATAGGAACTGTGAAAATCTGTCCTGAACCTGGGAGCTTGTACAGTATTTACAATCACACACCTGACAACCAGTATATCTGCATGATATCAGCCTGGAATGAATAAATATCAAATTGAAATTTCTGCTTGGATAGGGATGATTATGTCGTGTTGGCAACTACTATTATCCCATATCCCAACCCTAGAAGGACTAAGAACCAAGTCCATATTGATTCAGAAAGGTTAAAACACACAAGATGCTGTTTCCACTTTCATTAAATCTCTAATACTTATCCATTATGAAGAATCGATTGGTACATATTAACTGGACTGTTTCTGCTATCCTCCCGAGACAGAACCTAATTAAACAGGACCACCTAAGCTATACATAGATGTACACAAATGAACTGTAAATGCATGTTTTATTAATCTTTCAATTTATCAAACATCACTAAACATTGAGGCATGTCAGATAAGGAAATTAGATTTTTCTATTTCCTGAATGTGTTCAGTTTTATTCCTTGAATAAATTATGCTCGATGCCAAAGTACTCTCAACGTGGTATTGCTGCATTTAATTGATATTTGGCCTACATCATTTGTTGTCTCTCTGATATTTTTATTTAATTACACTGAAACTTTACTAAACTTTTCCTTTCCAATCGATGAGAAATATATTCAATTGTTTTAAAGATGACACTTCCTTGGTAATTCACAGATACTCACGCTGGATGCACTCGTGAGGGACTTATGAATTCCAATGCAAGTCCCAATTGCAATGTTAAGTCACTGCAATGTTGTGTCACTAAGGCATTCACGTGAGAAAATGACGTAGTTCAGAAATGTCACGAGAAACTTTGCGATGTGAGAGTTCAATCTCTAACATTACGACACTGTCTATTATAACGTTGAAAAGTGATGCTTTGGAACCGCATATTCATTTTCAAAATGAGGTCAAAGCTGCTGCACGAATTGCATCCAATAATTACCGGGAGGGACACACCAACTTGATAACAACAATATACGGTACATTGTACCTGTATTTGTTTCTTGTGTTTGATGATATTATCTGATTATTTTGATGATATTATCTGATTATTTTGATGATATTATCTGATTATTTTGATGATATTATCTGATTATTTTGATGATATTATCTGATTATTTTGAGTCACACAACATGAGATACAAACAGACACACCTGCTTCCATTGTATTGTCACCATCATATACTGTAATAGCGCAGAGTGCAAATAAATATCTGGGCTAATAGCACCTTTTAAAGGGGACAAACAAATCCTGATTTCATCATCCCCTACACTGCCAGATCCGACTTGCACCGTCAGATCATCCCATACACTGCCAGATCATCCATACAGATCCTCCCATACACTATCTGATCACCACCTACATAATCAGATGCCGTACAATGTCAGATCTATCCTTCCCTACAGTCAGATCAGATCTATCCTGATCAGATCACTGCCCTTCACTGCCAGATCTATCCTCCCCTACAGTCAGATCTATCCTCCTCTACAGTCAGATCTATCCTTCCCAACAGTCAGATCTATCCTTCCCAACACTGTCAGACCTATCCTCCCCTACACTGTCAGATCTATCCTCCCCTACAGTCACATCTATCCTTCCCTACACTTCCAGATCTATCCTCCCCTACAGTCAGATCTATCCTCCCCTACAGTCAGATCTATCCTCCCCTACACAGTCAGATCTATCCTTCCCAACACTGTCAGATCTATCCTCCCCTACACTGTCAGATCTATCCTCCCCTAGTCAGATCTATCCTACCCTACAGTCACATCTATCATTCCCTACACTTCCAGATCTATCCTCCCCTAGTCAGATCTATCCTCCCCTACAGTCACATCTATCCTTCCCTACACTTCCAGATCTATCCTCCCCTAGTCAGATCTATCCTCCCCTACAGTCACATCTATCCTTCCCTACACTTCCAGATCTATCCTCCCCTAGTCAGATCTATCCTCCCCTAGTCACGTCTATCCTTCCCTACACTTCCAGATCTATCCTCCCCTAGTCAGATCTATCCTCCCCTACAGTCACATCTATCCTTCCCTACACTTCCAGATCTATCCTCCCCTAGTCAGATCTATCCTCCCCTACACAGTCAGATCTATCCTCCCCTACACAGTCAGATCTATCCTTCCCAACACTGTCAGATCTATCCTCCCCTACACTGTCAGATCTATCCTCCCGTAGTCAGATCTATCCTCCCCTACAGTCAGATCAGATCTATCTTGATCAGATCACTGCCCTACAGTCAGATCTATCCCTCCCTGTACTGCCAGATCTATCCTCCTGTACACCGTCTGATCTATCCTCCCCTACAGTCAGATCCATCCTCCCCTACACAGATCTATCCTTCAACACTGTCAGATCTATCCTCCCTTACTGTCAGATCTATCCTCCCCTACACTGTCAGATCTATCCTCCCCATGTCAGATCTATCCTACCCTACAGTCAGATCAGATCTATCCTGATTAGATCACTGCCCTACAGTCGGATCTATCCCTCCCTACACTGCCAGATCTATCCTCCTGTACACCGTCTGATCTATCCTCCCCCCACAGTCAGATCCATCCTCCCCTACACAGATCTATCCTTCTCAACACTGTCAGATCTATCCTCCCCTACACTTTCAGATCTATCCTCCCCTACACTGTGACTGTCAGATCTCCCCTCCCCTACACTGTCAGATCTATCCTCCGCTACCCTGACAGATCATCTCCTACACTGTTGGATCCTCCCCTACCCTGTCAAATCAACTCCACATGGTCAGATCATCCTCTACACTGTCAGAAAACCTACATCACTCAGAACACCCCCTACATTGTCAGAATACCCCCTACATTGTCAGATTTCCCCCTACACTGTCAGATCATCCTCCACACTCCAGTATTCTCTCTGCCCAACCAGGGACTCCAGTAACATCCCTCTACACTATTCTCTCTGGCCAGCCAGAGGCTCCAGTTACCTCCCCTATAGTATTGTCTCTGCCCAGCCAGAAGCTCCAGTTACCTCCCCCTACAGTAATGTCTCTGCCCAGCCAGAGGCTCCAGTTTTCTCCCCCTACAGTATTCTCTCTGCCCAGCCAGGAACTTCAGTTACTTCCCATTACAGTATTCCCTCTGCCCAGTCAAGGGCTCCGTTTATCTCCATCTACAGGGGTATTGCCGCCATATCTTGATTTGTATCAACGTCCAATTATACACAAGTTTGGTGGAACAATTTCACACTTTCTGATAACTAATAAATATTTCAATATCTGAGTTAAGGCTACAAGTACTGAATGTTTATTGCTATGAACTGCTTTGCGAAAAAAGCCTACTTTTTTTTCAAGATCAATCGGGTGCAAATATGAAAGTTTGTTCTCGAGTTAAATAGGTTCATGAAAGATACCCCCCCCCCCCCCCAACACAACCAAAGCTACATTTTGAATTTAACTGAATGTAGATGTTTGATATCAAACAGGGAGATAACTCTACAGGACAAACGGTATATAAGGAACTTCCCATTTTTGGGGTGCTATGACCATGACAATTTGTTCTCAAAATCGATAGGCTAATTTTCCCCAATTATATCTTCATTCAAAAATTTGGAGTGTATTGAACCAATAGTTTTCAAATTATTGTGTTAACAGGGAAATGTGCCTGACACATGCACGGACAGAGTGATTCTATATGCACTGCCTGGATCGGATCGGGGGGTAAAATGCTTGTCACAGCATGGTAACACTTTTTTCTCTAGTCATGGGTCATAACATGTACATTGAGTGTATGTCAATGTATGGCAAGGCAACATATTTCATAATCTCAAGTATCAGGGTTCATCCGTGTTCCCTCATCTCTTCTTTTCATTACCAAATTTAGCTACATCATTTAATACAGAACTCAGCAATACACCAGAATCAATCAATAATATTGATCTATTTTTCAAGTTCAGGTGCATGAATCCATTTTGGAGAATATTAGCAATTTAATGTTTTATCTTCTCCTGGATATATGACCCATCCACTGCCAGTCATTTTTCATTATTCCCATTATGACAAAGGGAGGTTGTCATTTGTAATTTCTCTCTCCAGTAGGACACCTGTTACCAGTCAGAGAGGACCAGTCTAACCTGTCACTTGTCCCTTCATGGGATCCTGACACATGGCCCAGGCTTAATTAGTAAGAGGAGTAGAATGCTGATCAGCTCCATAAATCATAACTTTACTCGTTACAATATCTCTGCAAACAGACTCATTACTGTACAACCTGGTGTTAAATGTGATAGTATTCACTACTCAAAAGAGACAAGCTCTCCCAGTTCTTCATTTCAACCCAAAAACTAAAAAAAGAATTATTGTTATACCTTGCCCTTCAAACAGACGAGGAAGTTCATATGACCAGCTGAATCCGATAGGAATGAGGTTACCAATATATACATGTATAATGAAGTATTACGGATACCAAAAATACATTCCAGGCCCTGCTTTCCATCCATTCTCAGGGATATCCATTTGGGTTCCCATTAACTCTGTGGATGGGTATCTATATTAGCAAATAATTTGGGGGAATGACTAATTTGTAACCATAACTTATTTATTTATATGGTTAGTGTGTTAATTTGTCTTCTAGTAAGGCCGTTGTCAGTTGATAGGTTGTTTCGCATGACCCGCCCGCATCAATATTTTGGAGATAAATAATGCTGCATGTATTTTAATTATCAGGAATTATTGGCCGTAAAAAAATAAGTAAGCAAATCCACGAAAACGCATGAGCTGACTGTGCCGTCACAGCGCGGAGCCGGCATCTTGATTCACATTCTTGGGGAAACCCTAATTTCAAAACGAGGCACAGTCCCGGCATGCATCTCTAGCATGTTGAGCACGTAGCAGTAAAAGTTTTAACTCCGACAGTTTTGACGGTTGCGTACCAAAGACATCATGGTTTTAGTTAATGGATCAGTTGTTTCCTCATCAACCAGTCAGTACATCGTGCTGAATTTACCACCCATTTCTCTGATGAAACGCTTTTGAGCGAAGTGGTCAAACGCTTCACGTCTTTAATCTATGGTAAAAATGCTACTTGTAGTCGGAGTCCCTGCTACAGTAACGTTCAGACACATGATAGAGAATTATTCATTTTTTATTTTTTATTTTTTTCCATATTTGAGAGCCTCGATTAGTGTTGGACACAGAAACCAGGATGTGTGTGATAGCATTGAATTTGGCGGAACTCTGGAGCAGCAATAAGGCTGCCTAGATATATCACAAGTACATCTCACCAATATTCAACAATGTACACAGTCAGATACGGCGACACAACCCGCAACACTAAGCTCCCAGCAGAAACCATCAAATTCTGAAAAGTGGCAATTAGAAAATGATGGCTCGCACAACAAAGGCAATTCTCCATTAACACTACCCATATCTACACGGCCAATCAACAGAGCCTGTCGACTATTGTGTCCCGGAGTCTTTCCGCGGTGGAGATTCAATTGCGAACCCATTCTGTGACTCATTTCTGCTGCATTTCCCCTCGCAGCTTCCTTCACAATTATCTTTCTATCAAGTGAAATGTCAGATTATGTATTATAATAACAGGCCGTCATCTGGGGGCATAAATAATAATTGCCTGTATACTCCAACAACATACAGAAATGCAACTAATCTCTTAATGGGTCATTTTTGTTCAATCTCCAAATTACATCGGCTAATGTGGGCATTTCCTTGGCCCTTTTAAATATGGCCAGAGTCCGTTAATGGTCACTGCTCAGACTCATGGGCTGGTAATTGTCCGTGCTATATTTCAATTATCTTTCCCCTCAGTCCTTACACATTACCGCCTGCTTAATTATGTCCATTTAACAGCTCCAGGCAATGGACAGCAATTGTTACAGATATCATGATTGTCCCGGCCCCTATGGGTATTAAGCTTCAATAATTAAATGTATTTTGGCTTCGCCTGAAAATATCATTTCAGTTCATCTCATTTCCACTAATTTCCTAATCCATCATAAAAATTATTCATCTAAAATCAAATGTCAAATAATTGTACCAGTTCCAGATATCTGAACAGAACATTTTATTTTTGTTTCAGGATCCCAGTTTGACAAATTGTGGGTGATTAAAAGTCACTATGTCCAAGGGAGTTAACCCATATAGTTTTACAAACGAGGAAGGACTCCCTGCTGATCTAACTCCAGTTTGACAGTTTTAAATGTCAAATATCCCCTTCACCACAGAAGAGCTCAGCCTTGATCTCATTAACCTTTGTAGCAGTACAATATGAAATGTTTTGTCATGGTCCTCTTGTCTTATCCAGTTCATACTACAGTAAATCTCTCTAATAATTCAATCACAGGAGGTGGAATTTCCCACTAAAATATCTGAAGGTGATCGAATTTATTAGAACAGTTGACAATATATCCTACTATGGAGGGGTTTAACTAATCCCAGAATAAAGATGACGACGGATACAATTTTGTAGAAGTCCATTCTGACTATATTTCTTACAAGCTTTCAGAGAAAAACTTTCTCCATCCTCAGGTAGAGTGGCGATTGCACATATATACAGTTTACAGAAGCTTTTATACAGTAACCTTGTGAGAACAACTCCGTCAACAGACATATCTAGATATTAACACTGTGATTACAATTAACCTTGGTGAAATTGTTTGAAGGAGAGCGATAGCAATATGGTCCAAAATCATGCAGATAATACTATTATTTCTTTGTTATTTCACTGAATTTAGAGTGATCAAATTCATTATAAATGCGGATAGAATTTTGTCCACAACATTGGGGGTGATTGTATTTTGATAGGGGGATTGAATTATCGGAGGTATTACCACAGTAATATCACCGACATCTATTCATTAATAAATCAACAAATCTAATCCTTCATACCCACTTTCTTTGAAAAGAATTGATTAATACCCAGGAAACAAAATATGTTTTTCTGGCTTGTTGGCCTAAAAAGGAGAAAATGCAACACATAAATTTCATCCAGCTATAATCAAACAAACTGCCAATAAATCAAGATTTGTGAAAGTATTTTAGCTTCAGAAACATATACAGTGCTTCGGATTTGAAAAATCCAGAAGAGCTAAAAATCGCTCTTCTAATTTTGTCAAGAAGAGCGATCACTCCTCTAAAAAAAAAACCTTCTAAAAACTTTTAGAAGAGCTATTTACGGGAATGGGGATGTAACTAGTAATTCCCATTTTATGATTCTTCTTGAAAGAAAAGTATTAGTATTATTTTCAAACTTTTTACCTCCGTCGATCAGACGGAGGTCTAGGAGCGCAACGTGAAATCTCCCGCCAAATAATTGTCATATGGGGAACCCACGACTCATAGTATTTCCAATAGGGATCGTCATGGTTCCCGACGAAATCTTGAATTTTCTTTGGACACAAATGAATGCTTACGTCACAAAAGGTGTGTATCCTTTGCAGCGCTTCCACCGGGTCTCTTTATTCGAGGGTACTAAATTCGCGCGTGTACAGTATAGCTTCGCGCTGGTACAGATTGCCGGTTTTCGACGAAGACAAACCTGCGCTTTCATAAAGAGTAAATTTTCACGAAAGAAAAACTCGCATTCCAGATAGTATAATTGGAAACTTCCTCGAGAATCTCTGAATCGGCAAAAGATAAAGGACGAGTGTCATTCACCAGGATGCGAGTCGGAAGTGAGAAGTCAAATTCAAAGTCAGAGGTCAAAAACGTAAAACTCCGAAGAACTCTCTCGGCTTTTTCTTTTCTTTTTTTTTAGTTGGGGGGTGAGGGTTGGGGAGATAGCGACTGAAAAAATATATCTTCCCATGCTTCAATCGTTATCTGTGAATCCGATCAACAGCCTAGCCGGATAATCTGTCAAAAATTATCCGTCGTCTAGGTAAGGTTGAAGGGTCATCGGAAGCTCGAACTGTGATACAGGCAAAAACTGTTGTTGTTGTAGTCTGGAAAAATAACTCTGCCTCACGAGGCGCTCTCTCGGCTTTTTCTTTTCCTTTTGTTTGAAGATTGGGGGGGGGGGGAGATAGCGACTGAAAATATATATCTTCCCATGATACTTCAATCGTGCGCTCATGAATTCCACGGAAAAGCGGACATTGCTAAACAGCCCTTTTTCGCATAAAATTCACTCCACATTCTGTCGTAGCCCCTATATTAGCATGCTGTTTGTTCTATTCGCTTCCTATGATCCCCGGGAACAAGCCAATAATAGAGAAGATGTGTTTTAATAGCGAAATATTTTTCCCGCAATTTTTTAACATGAAGAACTCGGGAAATTCTAAATTGTCAAAGAAGAAAAATTGCACTTTACTGAAAACTATACTATTTTGAAACATCTGCAGAAAAGATATGCATGTGGCGGGAGCTGTATACCTTAGTAAAAATAAGAGGTCAGAGTTTTAATTTTCTAAGTAGAAGAGATAAATTCACTCTAGGAATATTTTTTTGAAGAAAATGTGTAATTAATAAAGCACTTTTACCGATAAGATTTAAAAAGCGCACTCGTGATTCCATCACGATTTTTTGTCGATTCCGTCACGGACTAGATTTAACCCCTGGGATGATCCAGTCGCGTTTTTCTCACGATGAAAAAAATCTTATCATCCTTGGGTACTGTATGTTAGTAAGAGATGTCATATAACTTATAATAAGAATAGTCAGATTGAAACAGAGCAGCAAAAAAATAGACAAGCAACACTAGTCAAGAGTCATGTCCGTTTCAGGTGATTCCGTCACGAACATTTCGAAGCATGATTTACTGAAAATGTTGGATCATCTGTAGATTTTTCATGGATCCGTAAACAGATGTCATATAGAGTAGCAAACTAAACTTGAAACTACATGGGTATGACCACGGAACTTCCGAGTACATGACTTTGAATAAAGAAAAAGTCTTCCCAACGGTGAATCCGTCACGGTGGAATTCATGATCTGTGAATCCGATCAACAACCTAGCCGGACAATCTGTCAAAAATTATCCGTCGTCTGGGTAAGGTTGAAGGGTAATCGGAAGCTCGGACTGTGATACAGGCAAAAACTGTTGTTGTTGTAGTCTAGAAAAATAACTGGCATGCACTCTATGGAGAAGGGCCTCGTGAGGCACAAAGTGCAATTTTTGTTGTTGTTTATCTGCAAATCCGCTCAACTCGATGGGTATCTTTCACTTGTTCTCACAGTTGCCTGGCCTGTGTGATATTGGGTGGTCGAAGTCTACGTATAGTTTTTTTCAATAAATTATGGAAATTAATATAAACATATATTTTTTTAAATAGATTTGTTTATAAGTGTATTTCTCTTTCATCTTTGGCTCAATTAAAGTCATTCTCTAAAATGTGAAGCCGAGTTAATACAGTTTTTAATTATCTACCAAACCCTGTCCTCTATGACATAGAATAAAAGAGAAGTTGGGAATAGAACCGCTCAACACAGTCATTTCTAAACATCAAGTTGTACATAAGTATTTTTACTTACTCTGTACAAGCTGAGGGCATTTTTGTGGCTTTTGAAAATTTTGAGATTTTTGCGAGTCTGTCCATATTTAACTAAGCGACGTCCAAGCGAGCTAATGGACGCGCGTTATATTCATATCAAGTATGGTGCGGCTTGTGTTCAATGAGGCTTGGAATGTTTATACAATTAATTTTCTTCTCACTGTTGCACAATAAATATTTGCTGCGTGGAATCCAGTCATTTGTTCCATAGGGGCAATATTCTCATCAGCCATCACCATTCAATGTGAATATAATACATGTACAAGTCCATGGTCATTGATACAGTAAGGTGAAGGCGAAGGTGACCTGTAACACCAGTATACAAAATTATACCGAGCGCATTGAATCCTCATCATATGATGTTGAGACAGATCAGAACGAAGTGTCGGTAAAATCAGGTGTGTTTTGAAGAGCATTCTCTCATCAATGATGATGCTATACTGTACACATACAAAATATGAAGTGTTGCTGTGTTGGGCCTATAGCACAAAATCACAAGCAAGTTGGTACAACTAGGCACACAGGGTCTCATTTCTGTCGCTAACGTGTTGATTTGGGTGAGGGCCTAATGTCTCAAGCACTTTTCCAGGTTTTCCATCAATATACTCTATTCCATACCCCAATATTTCAAGCACGTCAAATGAAACAAAAATTATTTGCTGGGAATGTGACTTTCACGTCCCTGTCTGGACATGCTAGTGAGGAACCCTCAATCCCAGATTAATTACCATTGATGAAGCTAACGTCCAACAAATGCAAAATTGAGCTTGGCATCCGGCCGTATGTTATTCAGTGATGTATTACGCTACGGACCCTGTTGCCTCGACGGAGGTCTTTGCGCTCATCCAGCGCTTGTTAACATTATGAAATGCGACATCAATATTATCTGACAATCATGTATGAAATGTTGATAATAAACGTTAAGCAAAACTAGTTATCCCTGATGTGTTTCATTGTTATCCCTTTATTTCTTTCTGTGACTTTCCTCGGATTCTGCGATGTTTGAGAATTTTGTCAATGTTTTGCGCAGTTTGCGCCAAACTTCTGTTACGGTACCATGCCGTTTTTGGCCGTATACGATAGAACACCACCAGTGTTCCGCCTTTTAAATGTTTCTAGTCTAACATTTGGTGGAAGCAAAGTAGCCATTTCGCTTATTCGCGGCCAAACAAATTCGATCAAACAAATCCCAAAATCAGACGAGCGCGCCAACAACAATATGTCCGTCGACACACCCGCACACAGCTGTATCCGCCGCTGTGATTGGTCAGTATTTACACACAAACCAATTATAAGCGAGGACGTTTCGGTCCTCGGTTAAATCCGAACCAAGTTTAACTCCTTTGCCAGAAGAGCTCGCACACTTCCGGATTTTCGTCTTGCGTTTTCAGGGAAAGTTATTAGAGGTAAATAAAGATTATTCCATACGATCAATTCAAGAAGCGCGAAAAAAAGAGCCTCTAAATTTTGATTCAGGCGCGCGATTGAGCGCTTTCGCTCTCGCGCTTCTTAAATCCGAAGCACTGCATATATGGTAGTCCAAGATTGCGCTTCCCAACTGCTTGGTTTATAATATTTACAGCCTGACAGTAGAAGATCATGCTTCTTAACTGCTTGGTAGTCGGACAGTAGAAGATTGTGCTTCTTAACTGCTTGGCAGTCTGAAAGAGGATTGTGCTTCTTAACGGCTTCAATATACATGTATAGCTGAATTATTGGTGAATGCGACGTTAAACTTTAATTCTCTCTCTCTTCCTGACAGTGGAAGATTGAGCTTCATAGCTGCTTGCTAGTAGGATAGTAGAAGATTGTGCTTTGGTAACTGCTTGCTAGTATGACAGTAGACGATTGTGCTTCTTACTGCTGGGTAGTCGGACAGTAGAAGATTGTGCTTTGTTAACTGCTTGCTAGTATGACAGTAGACGATTGTGCTTCTTACTGTTGGGTAGTCGGACAGTAGAAGATTGTGCTTTGTAACTGCTTGCTACATTGTAGTATGACAGTAAGCGTATTGTGCTTCTTACTGCCTTGTAGTCGGAGGGCAAGAGGTTGTGCTTCATAATTACTTGGTAGTCTGACGTAGAAGATTGCGCTTCACAACTGCATGGCAGTCTGGCACTGTGGCAGTAGAAGATTGCGCTTCACAACTGCATGGCAGTCTGGCACTGTGGCAGTAGAAGATTGCGCTTCACAACTGCATGGCAGTCTGGCACTGTGGCAGTAGAAGATTGCGCTTCACAACTGCATGGCAGTCTGGCACTGTGGCAGTAGAAGATTGTGCTTCACAACTGCATGGCAGTCTGGCACTGTGGCAGTAGAAGATTGTGCTTCACAACTGCATGGCAGTCTGGCACTGTGGCAGTAGAAGATTGCGCTTCACAACTGCATGGCAGTCTGGCACTGTGGCAGTAGAAGATTGTGCTTCACAACTGCATGGCAGTCTGGCACTGTGGCAGTAGAAGATTGTGCTTCACAACTGCATGGCAGTCTGGCACTGTGGCAGTAGAAGATTGTGCTTCACAACTGCATGGCAGTCTGGCACTGTGGCAGTAGAAGATTGCGCTTCACAACTGCATGGCAGTCTGGCACTGTGGCAGTAGAAGATTGTGCTTCACAACTGCATGGCAGTCTGGCACTGTGGCAGTAGAAGATTCAAAACATGGAGTAGCTGATCAGTTGATGACCAGTTAGAACTTAGCCGATCAGCACATCAGAGAGACCTTTGTGTTTTGTTGGTTCCGACATGCCTGGAGGTGTAAAATGGGCAATAGTCTGATTTGATGACTCAAACGGTCTATTTATTGAGAGGGAATTCCTGAGTACTATTTAGCCTGACAATAGGTACAGGGCACAGGTACCTTTCAACAATGAATCTTCGGGACTTTCTAGGACTTCTCTCAAGAATAAATTCCATTACCTTTTCCCATGCAAATGTGTGCTTCTTTAAACCTTAATTCTCTCTCTCTCCTTTCTTGCTTGCAGCCCACCTTGACATAAATACTTTATTGACAAACTTTGCCCACATCTTTATATTGATTTTCTTTCCAGGCTAAAAACTATCATCTATAATCAGCCCTTTTTAACTGGGCTTCCCTGCTTTTTAACTCGGCTATTTCAATCACACAGTGCCACTAGAAGATTTAGTGGCATTTGCTAATCTAAAACAAAAGCTTGCACAAAATCCTTCCTAATGCATTGTGGAGTATCTTTGGAGGCATCCACATTATAGTTATCTCCCCTTAAACATAACAGTGGGAGGATGGGACTAGAACAGATTAGATTTTCTCAATTCGGGTTCACGTTACTAAGTAGGCCCTACTTAAGACTTGGCAAAAATAGATTCATTCAAATTTTCCTGGACTAAGAAAACTCCATAACCAGGCAGGACTTTCCAGGCCTGGAAAATTGACTTTTGAAATTCCATAACTTTCCATGATTTTCGAAGATCATGGGAACCTGGAAGTATGGTAGTGTACGA
The DNA here is from genome assembly GCA_036873755.1 of Hanleya hanleyi. NCBI lineage: Eukaryota > Metazoa > Mollusca > Polyplacophora > Lepidopleurida > Hanleyidae > Hanleya > Hanleya hanleyi. Next base: position 31,727 of record JAVTVY010022390.1, read on the forward strand.
TAGTTGTCAGTTTTGTGTGAACCTGGACATTACAGTCTAGTTCGCATGTAGTGATTACAGGTAGGGGTAATGATTTCTAATGGTATTCAGGTAAAATTGTTTGAAACTCTGGCTCAGAGTGGAAGTGGAGTGGAAGCCAGGAAATGTTCAGTTGAATGTAGCTGGATATGGAAGCACCTGTCACCCTGATCACTTTTCAAAGGTATAACTCAGTCAGATCACACCAGTGACATATCAATAGAGTAGAGAAGTGGTTTCAATGCCCTGTGTACACGCTCCACTATAACTATATTGATTTCCATATCCATACAATTCTGACTGCTGTGACAGACAGCACATGGAATATTCTACCTGAATATGTACCTGTACATAGCCAGCTACATACCTGCTTCCTTCCAATAACAGACAGTTCTTCTTTTTTTTTCTTCTTTTTTTTAATTAATACTATAGTGACAACATTTACCTGAAAGATAAACCATCAGATGAAAGCAGCCCCTGCGTATCATGCATGTACATGTACCTATCAGTATCACTCATTTTGTGACATTCACTGACAGGAATAAAATTGAGGCCATGGCAAACTTTACCCTGAAGAATAGTGTAAAACAAACTTCACTTGCATGGTATCCACTGTAGCCATAGAACTACATTAAGCCGTTTTGGTATTTATTCAGTTATTTTTGATATCAACAAAGAATTGTTAATATCAAGAATAGTATCTTTGATATCAACGATTATGCGATTAAATACCAAAATGGCACACATTTATTTTTGCTATCAAAAAAAGAATATTTCATATCAAAAATACATGTAAATGAATAATACCAAAACGGCTTGCCATATAGGAAAAGCTGTGTTGAGAATGCAATACGGACAAGCATTAACTAAACCAGACCCATACTATAGTGAGTGAATGTGCATGTGAAGAAGCAAAGATCAGTCTGGGTCACACTGTTCATGGAGATTGATACATTAAAGCCAGACAGTTTTAATCTAATCAGTGACATTGATACCGTTCAGCTACCTTGTCTAGCACTTGAATAATAATGTATCCACCAAAGGCATGCAGCCTATAAGCACTGTTCTGTGAGGATAGAAAACTTACAACTCACTAATCGCCTACTGGCTTGAATATGTGTAACACTGCAATGGTGGATAAAGACAAACTTACTGGTGATACTCACATCTATGAGAACCAAATCAAATCAAATCTCGTCAGATTTGCATGGGCCTGTTTGCCCAAATATACGACGAGTACAGTGGGCAGACCTTGACATTTGAAATACGAAGATGCGCATCTGAAAACCCCTGGGCTCTGGGTGCCAGTCAATCATAATATATTCAATTTGAACCAAGATTGTCAGGAACACCAAGCAGTCAAGTGACAAATATACAGATTATCAAAAATTTTGCAATTAGAAATGGCCCCTATAAGGTTTCCGTCCAATCAGAGAAACCGGTATTCATTACCGGTCTCTTGATGCATTGATGATGTATATCAAATTTTACATCGAGCATTTGAACGGTATCAGAGATAGAGATCATTAATGATTTTGCATAAATTAAAGATGGCCACCCATCCTTCCCGCCACTCAGAGGAACTGATGTGGTTATTCATTGCAAGTCTCTTGAAACATTGATGCTGTTTACCAAGTTTCGTATAGAACACTTAAATGGTATCAGAGATATACATCATTAAAGATTTTGCATAAATTAAAGATGGTCGCCAAGGTTTCCACCGAATCAGGGAAACTGGTTTAGTTATTCCTTTGAAGTTTCTTGACGTATCGATGATCTATACCAAGTTTCACACTGAACAGCGAAATGGCACCCGAGATACGCAAGATTTTAAAATGGTTTCGCATAAATTAAAGATGACCGCCAAGGTTTCCACCCAATCGGGTCCAGATTCAATAGGGTTCTGGGTCAGGAGCATATGGATGTCCACGGCGAGTTTGGTGTGCCTATAGGGCAAGTCGTTCTACAGATATCTTGGTAACGAGAAAGCTGTGATGGTTTCACATAAATTAAAGATGGCCGCCAAAGGTTCCAACCAATTGGGTCCAGATTCAGTAGGGTTCTTGGTCACGAGCATATGGATGTGCACGGCAAGTTTGGTGTGCCTAGGGCAAGTCATTCTACAGATATCTTGGTAACGACAAAGCTGTGATGATTTCACAAATTAAAGATGGCCGCCAAAGGTTCCAACCAATTGGGTACAGATTCAATAGGGTTCTGGGTCATGAGTTTTTGGACGTGCACTGCAACGTTGGTGTGCCTAGGGTTAAGTCGTTCTGAAGATATCATGGTAATGAGAAAGGTGTGACAGACAGACGGACGGGCGTACATGACGACGACAATACCCTTTGGTCAAATTTTAGCCGAGGGGTAAAAAGCAGGAGAGTGGTAAAGACTGGCACATAGCTCACACAGAGTTACACATACACAGGGGAGGGATTTCTATTTTCAAGAAATATATGGATCAGCACACTTTACCAACAACACACAGCCGGAGGACAGTTTACATATTATTACTAATCGTGACGTGAGAATGAGAAATCTTGCTATATCTCAGTCAGTCTCAGAACACTTCTATAATTTTCGCTGCAATCTAAGTTTCATCTTTCGCAATGGAGCTACCCTTCTCTTTTCTTTTGCCTCACCAAACCAAACTAAAACGAATCTGTATTTTCGAAAAACCATACAACCATGAGATTCTGAACTTGTCCCCAAAAGGTGTCTAAGACCACTTGTCAGAAAGACCATAGAAACAACGCTATCTGTAATTATGATGACATAGGCTATGTCAGATGAAATTACTTAAATGTGAACGAGCTCATCAGGAAATTCCTGGGGAAGCCTCATTTCCACATCAACTACTATATACTTCTCATGAAAGACAACTGCATTCTTGCAACCAATATTTTCATGGGAAGACATTATACAGCCAGAACAAAGGAGCACTATAAAGTACTCACTGAGAAGGTGCAAGTACTTCAGGAGCATGACAGAGAGTGCACCTCGAAAGATCTGAGTGAGAGGGGTGGGGGCCTTTTTGTCGAGTTGCTTTGCTACTAAATGCCCATAGCATAGCTGATAGTCCATCCAGACATTGACAGCTGAGCAGTAACAATGTTTTTGTGACAGGCATAGTCAACTTTGCCAGGATCAAGAGATTGTCTCTTCAGTGAAGCTCGATATCGATTCTCTTTTTGTAGGAAACAATTTAAACAAATTCAGGTGATTTGGAGGTATAGCCTTTCTCCACCCTTGAGGATTTGTGCACCTATAGTTTTTTTTTTCATTTCACAAGTGTCCAAATGAAACTGAATATGGTCATGGAAGATTGTAATTAGTCATCTGAAATAAATAATTACAACCACTTAAGTAATGCATAACTCTACAACCACTTGTAGTAGCGACGCACTGATCAATTATTTGCAGACTTCTTCTGAAACTGAAGTAACAGATTTAACCAATTGTTCTCTCTATTGTCAAGTTCAGTATTCACAGATTCACAGACAGGTGAATACTTGATGGAGGTGAGGAATTACAGTGTAACAACACCATCATCATCAATGTGTCAATAGACTGGGCTCTTCTCAATAGACAAGTCTCCAAAGTTACCACACAAAACTCCAATCATCTCCAAGCATGTCTAGCAAAAAGCACAACATCTTGTCAAACAGAAAGAAATTTATAACACTCTGTCCTCATTCACTTCTTCTTTCTTATCTCTACACCCACATAAAACCAGACAACTGTGAAGTAGTAAGCAAACATTGTTAACATTTCAGAATGCCTGACTTAACCAGCCCAACACCTGGGAACAACTCAATAACCATTTTGTGAACTTTCATTGGTTTTATCACCCTCTTCAAATTTTCAAGCTTAGTCTTGCTGTTGAGACTACAAACTAATTTGAGTAACTAGTATCTGTAAGACTGATGATCTGATACAGTCTATGTGAGATGACGTGAGCTTGTACAGGCCAGTGATCAGCCACAGCTGAAGCAATTCAACATTGGTTGGTTGGGGGACAAATCAGGGGTGGAACCGGAGAGGAAAGGGCAGGTGTCCCTGAGAAAGGAGAAAATTTGAAAAGTTTTACGCACTTTCATTTTACGGACTTGGCACATTTTAAGGTGAAAATTTTCTCAAATTCTGCCTTCTAAACTCTTCCAAAGAGAAAAAAAAGGAGGGGGGGGGGGGAAGGGGGGTACACCCTGATAAATGAGAGCGCTGTGGAGGTGGACTGATGTATAATGAACCGGTCATCAGTATTATCAGGTAATCAAAAATATGTAATTATTAAACTGGCCCTGTACATACAAGTAACAAATACCACAAATGTAACCATTTGACTCACCTCTGATTCCATTTCTTGTACTTTCAGAATACTTTAGGTGGAACGAAAGCAAGTTGCAACTTGGAAAGTTTAACACACAGCTGCACAAAGTAAGAATAGCTTTACGTTTGAACACAAAAGTCTAGTACACAAAACGTAATAGGATAAAGGTGGCTACCAATTAAACAGCCGAAAGAGACAAGCTAGGTTGAAGGAACGCAGACAAGTGGACAGTTTGACAGTCAGATAGAAAGTGGCCAGTGGTTGCTAACTCCCTACTGGTAACACAAGCCTAGTGTTTACACCTATTTACCAAAACTGTGGTGGGAGTACCAAGGTAAGACTGGGCTCAATTCCATATATTCCATAAAGGTTATGCTTAATGGGGCGAGAAAAACCCCCTAACTTTCTTAATTTAACAAAGAAGTATGTTAATGTACAATGTACAGAATGCATTCATGGGGCAGAAATGCTCCGCTGTATTTGTACAGACAAGTGGACTAAGTTTTTGGCCTTACACCAAATTCACGGTTTAGTATACACTTGAGAAAACCAGTGGCATATCATCTATTCCACAAGGCTTACACTAACTTACCGCTGGCTGTTAGTTGAGGGGGTTAACTGATCATATCATTCACTATTAGTTAAGTGACTACACCCCGGTCACTGTCAATTCAAATATTCCAAACTTGCATACACATGCATAAGTTCTGTTTTGCCAAAATCAGATTCACCAGTTCCCAATTGTGGAAAATAAATGAAGTCACAGTTTCCAATTGAAGACCAGCTCGGTAAGCATTCACACAAAAACCTCGACACCTTTATCTACGAGTCCACCACAACCTAAATGTAGGTTATCAATTTTTGATAAGATGTTATATAACATTATAAGACTATACATTTTTCAAATATGGAAGGCATGGGCCCAGGGATTTATAAATCTCTTATCTTAAGAATGTTCCTAGAGACAAGTTTTGTATAGAGTTCAAATATGGCCGCTATATATTAGCTTATGCCATGTAGAATTTCACGTGATAATGATCACGATATGGCGATATGGAATGAAGTTTACGCCTTACCAATAAATCGCATAAGCTCCTATTTTTGAGTATGCTATGATAGGTCTCAAATTAAATGGCGAGCGGAGTTTTGTTTGGAGTGTTTCGTATTCCTCCTTCAGTAACGGGCCGCTTTAACATTCCTACGGCTATATTGGAGAACAAAGGGAATAAACTCTTTACCTGGGTCTATATTCATACCAAAAGGATGCCATGTTTGAATGGTTTTGATCCAAATGGATTCACGAAGTGCGCAGTGATTGTCAGTTTCTTCCTGTGTTGGAAATGTTGGAATACTTTCTATTGGCATAATTTGTAAATGGTCCTGAAATGAATGTTCCGGTAGATTAAATAGCTCATTGACCGGGCCTTCATTGTCTAATCTGATGTCTGATATATGTGTGTTGGCACGATATCGAAATTTATTCTTAGTTTCGCCCACATACTGTTTCAGGCATTTTCGGCACATAATTAAATAAATTACATCCTCCGTGTCACAGTTTAGTTGATCCTTAAGCTTGTATTCATTTTTGGTCTGTTCGCTTTTAAAAGTGGTTTGTGTAACAATCAGTTCGTCCATTTTACACAGTTTTAGACATTTTGAGCTCTTACCATTGCCAAGATGAGGATGTTTATGTTTTATCCTTACAGGTCCTGACTCAGGAACATCGTTTATCTGGCAGTTTGTGATTTGGTGAAGTGTTTCAGATTTAATATTCTGTAAGAACCAGGCAGAATAGCCTCTAGGGTTCAATGCTCGAAACAGGATCGCACACGAGTAGTGAAAATACTGTATATCGATCGAATTTCTATTGAATCGAATGATTTAAGATTTGACTATGCCCTTAAATAAATGTAGCAGTTCGTGGGTATCAGTTGGTTTAAAAAAGGCCTTGTAATCAAAATATCCAGTGTTCTGGAAACCAGGTCCCTTAAAAACTGTTAGGTCCAAAAAGTCCACAAAAGAGTCATAACTACTTCGAGTTTGATATTTGGGTCATGGTTATTCAGAGTTTCGAAAAATTGTCCGAAATCTTCCTTAGAATGGTGCCAAGTACAAAAATGTCATCTAAATATCTGAGGTATAATAGAGGCTGTTTTCTGATTTTCTTAAAGCCTGCTCTTCCCAATGAGCTACATAGCGGCAAAATTTGGACTGAACCTTTTACCCACTGCGCAACCACTAATTTGTTGAAAGAACTCTCCGTTTAATTCAAAGCCATTACCTTTTAGACTAATTTTTAAAAATTCCAAAAGTTCTTCATCTGGGCGATTTGGATCGGGAAATCTTTGAAAAGCATCTTTAGGCCAGATTTTTTTATTCTCTTGGTTTAACCCTTTCACCGATTAAACCCGGTGTACAGGGTCAGGGATAGTGCGTACTCATACGACCATACCCGGTAGACCGGGTTAGCTTTAAACCTGTTGGCCATCACGATGGGTAGAGCACTTTTTTTTTTTTGCATTCGTTTTAACGGAAACCTATCAAACACTGTATACTTCTGGAAAGTCAAAACCTTGATCAATTTGATTCTCGAAATTGTTTGTTTGTTCCGCAAAAGAAATGAAGCAAAATTAGATGTTGAACGGAAAAAATCGGAGCGAAAAATGCGTTTTTTCCCCCATACCGTGTGATGGGCCTCTCGGCAGCAATCCGCAGAAATGAAAAAAAATCATCGAAAACCTCATCCTAACTCCTGTATTTTTGATGTTACACGACTGGTAAAGCGTGGTGAATATTCCCCAGACGATTAAAACTGCCAACGACGACCGGCAAAGTTTATTTCCATATTTTAACGAGTCTTGATTCACAAAGTTTGACAACCAACATTTCTATTTCGCCCAAGATGGTTGCCGCCGGTGGACGACGAGCCAATCGGTATGCGTAATTTCGCCCACGTGACCTCCATCCGCCAACAGATAAGAGGCGCGTAGACAGTGGCTGGAAAAATGGAATTACGTCATTTTCAATCCAATCGTATCCTCTGTTTTATTTTCGCCATCCGTCCCAGGTTATGTCATGTACAGAAAGGGGAAAGCCCACGCTTTCCAATGAGATGTCAAACATTGCAAATGGCCGAGTACAACTCGAGATAAACACTGTCAAATGCGATCGAAAAAAGACGATTTCTCCATTGAATTTTGACGTTTTCAAGTCGAGAAAGCCGGGGAAAGCGCATTCTCTTGGAGTAAAACCTAATTTTGTATGCTATTTTATTTATTTTGCTATAAAACTGGAGCAAATAACACCGGAGTATTCATTGTGGAGACGGGGTCCCTATGTTTTTCTACAAATCTCAGACGTAAACACGTTTTCTAACATTCCAAAGACAACATATACAAATTTTAACAGTTCTCAGGGAATTGATCGTCAGCAGGTCACTTTTGTCAGGGGAAATAATCGGTGAAAGGGTTAAGATCCGCCGACCCCAAAAAAAACAGGTTTTCTGAAAAAAAATATAATTTCCAAATGGTCATTTTTTTTTCTCTGCCGACTCGATTTTCCCCGTCAATGAAAAAAAAAATATCCGGAAAACCCTGTTGCAAAATTTTGTGATGAACTGGAAACCGCGAGGGAAGACAACTCTTCCACCACTTGGCGGCGCTATCCTAAAGTCTGTCCATTTTAATTAGTCGTCTACTTTGGAGCTTGTCAAAAATCAATAGTTAACCCTGCAACAATTTTCTTTTTTGCAGCCTGTATAACAAATTGAACTCTACAAAACGACTACCATTTCTTTGTGATATCGATAATAAATCACGCTTGAACTAACTTTTTCATTCTCTCCATATAAAACGCCAGTGCAGTTGTTTATGTGCCAGACCTCAATTACATAGAGAGACGTAATAATGTATTCATGCTCACTGGCACAAAGGTCATTGATGCCAAATACAGTAATAACAGGCGGTCCGTGGGAGTGTCGCTTATATCCCATGCCCAATGAAATTGCCAAATGATAAACCGCGCACGCCTCTATGACCGTACCCGGCATTGTTGACCTTTGTACTAGACAACACGAATACATTATGATGTCTCCCTATGCAATTGAGTCCCGGTACATGAAACAACTGTACTGAAGTTTTATATGGAGAGAATTACAAAGTTATTTCAAGCGTGATATATTATTGATATCACAGAGAAATGGTAGTCATTTTGTAGAGTTCTGTTTGTTCTACACGATGCGAAAAAGAAAATGTATGCCGAGTTAACTGCTGATTATTGGCAAGCTCCAAAGTAGACGACTAATTAAAGTGGACAGACTATAAATACTCCCCGCAAAGGGTTGTTATCGCCATTCTGTGCACAAATGTATAGCTTTTCGGGCATTCCCAGTGCTTGGAGAGTGCCTTGACGTATGCGGGACGACGAAATAATGGCGGGAGCTAATGGAATTTTCCTGCATTTGTCGATAGACAACGGGAGTGACACTTTTCATTGGTTTGTCAGAGCCAATCCAGATGAAACGATTGGAAATGTCATAGCCGAACACTGCAACAGTTTGATGGTAATGGGGATCAGGACGTCTCAAACTGCCAATTTCGGAGACGGAAGCATAACCCCTTCATGACATTCCTGCGAAGATTCTGCAGTCGTTTGGCACGCGGTATGTGTTTGTGTGAGCCCACAAGGAGACTGAAAAAAACCCATTCACGCAAATATAAATGTCTTTGATATTCTTAGGAGTGCACAGAAGCGATACGATCGTCTCCTGAAGTCAAGGTTTGTATAGATCAAAAAGTTATCAAAGCGGGATGTTATCAAAACGGTCAAATATTCGAATAGTATATATTTTGCCTAAGTTGAATTTTCAATGATAAACCGGTAACTTAGAAGTGTTCTACGCGAATTTTTCGAAACCTGTTCAATCATCAATAGTGATATGAATTTCATTATTCAAGACATTTTCAAAGTGGCATATACAAATTTATACAAGGCTAGTTCAGTTTTATGATTTTTAACCTCAACCCTTGGGCATACAGGGATATTGTCTTTGTTAAGTACATCTGTCCACCTGTTTAATATTAACCTGTCTGGTCTGGCCTAGCCTATGACAGGTTTAAAGCCCAACTCACACTAAGAACAATTTGGTGTATTAGAACAAAATCACTGTTCAGAACATGTTTTGTCTGCAGTGTGAGCTGCCCAGAAACAGAAAACATATGTTCGGAACAACTGTTCGGAGATCAAACTTGTTTGATATTGCGAAAATGTTTTGCCCTGAAACAAGTTTTTGTCTTCAGTGTGTGGTGATCGCGAACATTTTGTCGAACATTTACCAACAGTTATCCAATCAACTGGCAGCTGTCGGTCATGTGACGAAGCCGCTCTCGCATGACACAGTGATGTGAGTGGACTTTTGTCAAAAAACCTGAAAATACTATCCTAGCACTTTAGGCCGGGGTGCAGGGGCCGCCTAGGCCCCTGGAAGCTCTGGGGTCCTAGATGGCTGGAGATGCATTCGAGCCAATTTCTGGCAAATAAAATAAGAAAATATGATTGGCAAGCCACTACGTTTTTTTGTGTTGTTTTTCAAGCAAAACCTGTTTCATAATACACCCTCATTCTGATTCTGAAATAAGCAAACTTATTTTGAAAATTAATTTCTGTAAATTTATAGAGACTCCTGTATGGAATGATACAGGCAGTGTCTGGTTTGACAGTTTATTTTTGCGTCTTGACAGATGCTTTGCCGATTTTGCGTGAGCTTGTAAAGATTTTTTTCCTGAGCTGCCGTAACGTACTCTATCATTACAAATGGTACATTCAGCCAAACCTGGCAAATTGAGTTTCCTTATGTAGTCTGAAAGGTGATCCCCGTGACAGTCTTTGTCCTCCAGCCATGACCAACGAAACTTATTTTTGATACTCTTATCCACCTCATTGACGTCTATGTCGGCACTGCGATGTAACACGCTCATGATTTTCACTTCGATTTTCACTCCGGCAAAAAAGGCGCAATTACCTAATAGTTTCGGCTGCTAGCGATTTGAGCGCCAGTACTACAGGGGAGACAACTCTAGTTGTCTCCCGAGTTGTCTCCCGTATCACGTGGCGGACAAATCATTATAAAAATGGCGACTACGTCGGTTCTTCGCTAGACGATCGGGATCCAATTTTGAGGATCAGAAATGGTAACAATACATACTTTATCAAGATCAGGTAAAAAATGCGTTTTTGAACGCTCAAATATCGATTTAGTCGACATCAAGTATCACTTTCCTGGTAAAACCGGACGAGAATGTAAATTTCTATAAAAACGGATTTTTTTCCAAGTTTCAACAAAAAACCGGATTTCCGGCAAAAACCGGAAGACTTACATCACTGATGACACAACAAAATGGCCTCACTGCTTGATCGCGGCGACTGGCGGTCAAGGGGAAATGTTCGCAGTGTGAGGTTACCACGAACAAAAACATGAACAAACTGTTCTGTTCTAATACAACAAAATGTTTGTAGTGTGAGTTGGGCTTAAGTAAACTATTCTGTTTTTGATTGTAGCCATTTTTCCAGTGACAGTGTCATGTGAACGTTTCAGGAATAAAATAAGAGAGAGATTCCGTCCAACAATTCACTTCCCATCTCGTTTTCTTGTTTTATGGGTTAACAATGCAAGCTTTTATCACTGATCAGACATTCAGCAGGCAGCTGTCCTGCATACTAGATACCGGCCATGATTTTACTTCAACATTTAATACGAAGCTGCGCATCTGAAAACCCCTCGGCTCTGGGCGCCAGCCATTCATAATGTATTCAATTTGAAGCAAGACTTCAGGAACAGCAAGCAGTCAAGTGACAAATATACAGATTATGAAAAAATTTGCCATTAGAAATGGCCTCTAAGGTTTATGTCCAATCAGAGAAGTCGGTATTCATTACATAAGTCTGTTGATGCATCGATGATGTATACCAAATTTTGTCATAGAGCATTTGAAAATTATCAGAGATAGAGATCATTAATGATTTCGCATAAATTAAAGATGGCCGCCCATCCTTCCCACCACTCAGAGAAACTGATGTGGTTATTCATTGCAAGTGTCTTGATACATGGATGCTGTATACCAAGTTTCATATAGAACACTGAAAATGGTATCAACGATATACATCATCAAAGATTTTGCATAAATTAAAGATGGCCACCAAGGTTTCCGCCCAATCAGAAACACCAGAACTGCCATTTATCGTAAGTCTATTGATGCATCGATGATATATGCCAAATTTTACATCGAGCACTCGAACGGTATCAGAGATAGAGATCATTAATGATTTCACATAAATTAAAGATGGCCGCCCATCCTTCCTGCCACTCAGAGGAACTGATGTGGTTATACATTGCAGGTCTCTTGATACATCGATGCTGTATACCAAGTTTCGTATAGAACACTTGAATGGTATCAAAGATATATATCATTAAAGATTTTGCATAAATTAAAGATGGCCGCCAAGGTTTCCACCGAATCAGGGAAACTGGTTTGGTCATTCCTTTGAAGTTTCTTGATGCATCGATGATCTATACCAAGTTCACACACGGAACAGTGAAATGGTACCTAAGATACACAAGATTAATGATTTCGCATAAATTAAATATGGCCGCCAAAGTTTCCAACCAATCAGGTCCAGATTCAATAGGGTTCTGGGTCATGAGCATATGGATGTGCAGTGCAAGTTTGGTGTGCCTAGGGTAAGTCGTTCTAAAGATATCTTGGTAACGAGAAAGCTGTGATGGTTTCGCATAAATTAAAGATGGCCGCCAAAGTTTCCAACCAATCAGGTCCAGATTCAATAGGGTTCTGCGTCACGCGCATACGGATGTGCACTGCAAGTTTGGTGTGCCTAGGGTAAGTCGTTCTGAAGATATCTTGGTAACGAGAAAGGTGTGACGGACGGACGGACAAACGGACAGACGTACATGACGACGACAATACCCTTCGGCCAAATCTAATTTTGTTGTGCTCATTTTTTTATGGAGATTTTTTTTTTTCCCCCGACCGACTGACCCAAATTTTTTAGGCCTTCAATCCATAAACCAAGAAATAAAATTTTAAAAAACTGGCCTTAACAGCTTGTATGCCATTATCAATGTCACTATTGGTGAACATGGACTCAATATCCATGGTGACAGCAAGGTGTTAGGAGAAGCTTGGATGCTGGGCAATTTTGACAGGAAATCTTCAGTGTTTTCGAATAACTACTATATCAGTTAGCGATAGGCTTCAAGTACATAGTAGTCAATATATTCCGAACTGTGGTAAGAATTTGACCCACAGTCTGAAATAATAGGGCACCCAAAGGGTGTAAGGTTATCTGTCCACTTTATCTATAGGTTTATGAATCTTTGGTAGGATAGAGTTCTGTCTCGATCTTGCATCTCTTTTGGGTGCGGAGTATTCAAACTGTTTCTTTGAAATGATTTGCCTCCTATTTAGATCTGCCACCATGTTCAGCAGCCTTGGATGATCTTGGGGCCATATTTTTCTATCCAGTCTTTTGTAATGTTTAGGGTTGCCAAGTAACCCTTGGGCTTCTTTGACATAATTTTTCCTTGACGACTGTAGATGAGCCCTTATCTGCAGGTTTTAACACAATATTGTGGTTTTTGCATAGTTTTGTTAAAGATTGGCATTCAGAGAAGGATAAGTTTGGAATGTTTCCAAATCGCCAATTAATTCGTTCTGAAAGGGCCTTAACAGCCTTTGGAATTTCTGGATCAACATTTGATGGTACCAATCTAATTAAAATTAAATCCTAACTGCTTCCCCATTTGGATATGTCGCTTGCAGGATCTAACCGGCTTGCAGTAACGTGCGTGTTGACCAATCCTGAGAGGTTTTCATAGTGCTTTGAAGGGAATGTAATGACAAGTGCTTTCTGGTTGGCTCAGCCGAAGCACACGCCAAGCTGTGGGGGAATCTTCTGATGTTGCCGCCCTCCCGCCAGGTTGGCGCCATAATGCGGGGTAGAATTATGGACTCGTCCTTGGCGTAACCTTGAGTTAACGCAGAGTCCATGAACCTATCCCCCCTGCCCGACTCAAGAAAAGTAGTTAAAATGCGGTCGTGATGTCATAAGACTATTAAATATTCAAGAGCTGGGCGCTCCGAACACAAAATTCAATTGAAATCAGTAAGATCCTACATAGCGACATATACGATTGGGGAGCATTGATAGGATATTAATTTATTAAGATTGTTGATGGTACATACCCAGATATATCTGTGAAGGGTGGCCTTTCTCCAGCTGAAAATCTGAAGTGGTCTGCTAGACTCACCGGACAATTGAATTCGGTAGTGATCTTAGATGTGTGCACCATATATGTGTATCTATGGGGTCCACAGGTGCGGGTTTTGATCTTGGTGTCGGGACAAAGGAAAGGCCCTGACTAACCCCAAAAATGTGCTCCAAATTTTAAATTTAAATACTTTTCAATGCCAGGCCTTGCTTTTCCTGAAATGTATGGAAATCTAAAACAGATTCTCGAAATTCAAGTCTTAGGGAATGTACAGGAATCTGTCATTTCTAAGCAGATTGCTAACAATTTATGGGAATCTATTGGAATTTGGTAAATTATTTTGCTGGAGTACTGATTGAATCGAATTTCAGGATTCTCGTGAAAAAGCAAGTCCTGAATGTAGGCGGCAGGAGTACTGATAGAATTGGATTCCTGGTTCTCGTGGAAAAGTAAGCCCTGAATGTAGGCAGCAGGAGTACTGATGGAATTGGATTCCTGGTTCTCATGGAAAAGTAAGCCCTGAATGTAGGCGGCAGGAGTACTGATGGAATTGGATTCCTGGTTCTCGTGGAAAAGTAAACCCTGAATGTCATATTAAAATAATTCCTATTTAACACCATGTTGAACATTGCTGAGGTACTGAACTGCTTATGCCATGGCATTTACCGCGGCAATTGCCGATTGCCGAGGTGAATTGTGTGGACTGTGAATGTAGGCAGCAGGAGAACTGATGGAATTGGATTCCTGGTTTTCATGGAAAAGCAAGCCCTAAATGTAGGAGGAACTACATAGATAAGGTCCTGTTATTGTTTCATTTCATCAACTTTCTGTTCCAAAATTTTGAGATAATACCCTTCCTGTGATGTAATGTTACATACATCTATCTGTACAATCTGTTGATTGGACTGATGCATGCACAACAAACCATCACTCTCTAATGCAGGAGCTGGCCCAATTCTATAATCCAGGTCAGCATCTTTACTGGAGATGACATTCTGCAGGCCTTGCATTCTAGAAATAAGACGGGGCTGATCAATAGGCCCCGTCTTGCAGGGTCACGGGGCTGATTTTTGGCCATCGGGGCTGATTTCAAATTTCACCACATGACAATGTATTATTGGTCATATATCAACCAAACCTTTGTTTGGAAATAAATTTTATTTTGATGTCCAGTAGCCTACTCCTGTCCCATATACAATGCTCTACAAATTATTCTTGATTGTACAACATTCCCACCCACTTTAACATATTCTTCCAGGACATATCGCCCCCCCCCCCTTTTACCCTCATAACATATATTCCCCCATATTTTCATATATTCAAAAGATCTTATAAGTACCGGTATCACCAAAAAAATAGAGGAATAAAAGAAAAACCCTCCATGTTGGTATTTTTATCTTTACTGGATCCAGCAAATCTTAATATTTCAACGACTTCTGCTGAAACCAGTTATTGTAGCCTACTGATATTGTAGAAATAAGAATTGCCAATAATGTGTTTTGACTGCTGTTTTCAATTACCACTAAAACGAGTATCGTTTTAATTTATTAACTTGATATGCAAAACAATATATTCCAAGGATTTCCCCTCAGGAATGATAAAATTTCCCTGTAAAATTTCAAGGATTTTTAGTGAAAAATACAAAATTCCATGTGGAATTCCAGTGCCTTCCATGGGAGTGCACATATTTTCTGGAAAAGCCAGAAGAAAAAAATTGACAACTGGGGTTTTGTCCGCTGGTGTTTTGTCCGTTGGTGTTTTGTCCACTGGTGTTTTGTCCGTATCCCATAAAATGAAATGGAAAATTAATTTGAACATCATGGAGATCTGTACCAGCGCCTATCTAATTCGAGCAATTTGAGAAACGAGACTGATCGTACAACGATTTGAACACGCCATTTCTAAAAAAACGAAGAATTATTACTTGCTTGAATCTTGGGGGTTCATTGCAATGCATTCATAATAAAACAGTCGGGAAATTTTGGATTTTTTAGCGGAGAAATGTTACCGGTCGGTTAGACTTTGACGGCGACTTGGACTGTGTCATCGCCGATTTCGCTGAAAACGAAACCACTTCCAAATTACCGTGTCCACGAAACACTGCTTCAACAAACGCCATTTCAAGCCATAAAATCAGTTGATTTCTTTCGAAGTTGATGGAGAATATGTTTAAAATTGTCCTGATAAACATTATCAGGTCGACTGAACCGTAATCACGTTGCTGATTTCTCGATTCCCGACCTAGAAGTAGGTGCTTTATTTGCTGAAAAGATCGTCAACCGGCCGCCATGCATGCCATGCTCCTCTACAGTCACGTCACACTTTACGGTATGCTGACAGTAGTCGCGCCGCTTTATGGTTGTTGTTGTTGTAAAACGCAGCCTTCGTAGTGATTTCGTTGGAATTTGCTGATAAAATTATTAGACTAGCACGATTTATTTAGACTCGGTCGGGTATTTAAACCGGAAAATAGACATATTTTCTTTCTTGGCCCAAGCACAAGTCGTCAAGACAGAAGACACAGTACTGGGATTAGATTTATTCCATGAAGATATGGGAATATATTCACTGGACTGATTTGACGGGGGCCGATGAATAATCCCCGTGAAAAGTGCTCACGGGGTCGATCACGGGGCCGGGGCCGATCGGCCCCGTCAAAATGCAAGGCCTGATTCTGAATGTGTAACACTCCAACTTCTGGTATTCATTTCTAAGTACATGTATATCTAAAAATTGTGTGCAATAGCTGTAAATTTAATTCATGAAATTCTAACAAATGTAACAGGCTCACTCACCAACATTGGTATAATGTAGCAACTACTGCACAAACACAGACATTGGTATAATGTAGGAACTACTGCACAAACACAGACATTGGTATAATGTAGGAACTACTGCACAAACACAGACATTGGTATAGTGTAGGAACTACTGCACAAACACAGACATTGGTATAGTGTAGGAACTACTGCACAAACACAGACATTGGTATAATGTAGGAACTACTGCACAAACACAGACATTGGTATAATGTAGGAACTACTGCACAAACACAGACATTGGTATAATGTAGGAACAACTGCACAAACACAGACATTGGTATAGTGTAGGAACTACTGCACACACAGACATTAGTATAATGTAGGAACTACTGCACAAACACAGACATTGGTATAATGTAGGAACTACTGCACAAACACAGACATTGGTATAATGTAGGAACTACTGCACAAACACAGACATTGGTATAATGTAAGAACTACTGCACAAACACAGGAGTTTCATGGGACTGATCAGGCCAAAGATAATTAAACACATGTGTTCACGTCAAGGTCAATAGCAATGTCAGATTGTAATCATTGTGAGCAGTTTGATATCCAGCAATGTTATAGGCAAGAATAAATAGGTTTGGTGAGCACAGGAAATGATATAATAAATGACCTGGCTGTTTTCAGTCACATTTTCACATAATGATGCAGTTAGAAATGAGTCTGCACTCAGTCACTATTCTGAATGTAACAGCTGTCAAATATTAGGAATACAATTTAATTCTCTCTCTCAGTAAATCCATTCTATTCACAGTATATATATATATATACACTGTAGGAGAAAAGATCAGTTATTCACTACCAGGCTAGCTTCATCCACCATTATATGGAATGTCCTCAGAGCAGATCATACAGTTATTCACCACTAATTCTATTGCTGCCCTAGCTGGCAGATTACATGTACCACCAATTCTGGTTGATGTGAGTCAATCACACCTTAAAGCATTGATGTACACAGATTTATCATCAGGCTATAAGTCGTATTAAGGCAAAATAATTAGACAAATTACAGTCTGTAATGGTTAATCTGAGTCGAAAATTGGTGAATACCATGGTAAGAAGTAGTACCTGGAAGAATTTATGGCCAACTTTTAATAGCACATGATACCATAATGGAATAAGTCCAACTCGTGATAGTTGATTGTTCTGATACAGGAATATTCACATGTAGTTCGAAACGTCATAAATATGACAAAAGTTAATATTTCATCTCATAACTAAACATGCAAATCTACAAACCATGTTAAGCATGTCAACTAAGTTTCAGGAACTGACGTGGGAATAGTTTGCTGGGTTATGAAACGATCCATAGTTTGATTTACCAACAACAGCAACAGGAAATTGAAACAAACAACTTACTCGAGTTCTAAAGAGTGACCGTCATAATTCTTTGATTGGAATGCCTGGAAAGCAATTGCTAAAACAATGCTACTCCTATATACGTAGCTTGAAATGATCACAGTATAAAATGACGATTTTGAGATTATTTTTTTCTGTCACAAATCTGGTTGTCTTTGTCATTGTAAAACATGATCATATCATGGTTTTTGTCCTGCATTTCATGGAATTTATTTTTCCAACTGGCATGATTTACTCAGACTGTCAGGTAACCCGCATCTTCGCCTTTGGCGAAAACAGAAATCTTGACATTGTGTAGATATACTTTTTTTACGCGGTCTTCTCAGTTTTTTTGCTTTTGAGGTGGGTGCAAATGAATATACATATATCCGATCTGAGCATGTGAAAGTTTGTCGAATCACTTGTATAGTGATAGTTGCATATCATTGCGCTCGTCACTCATAAGTGTAAAATATCCTGCAGGGTTATATCCAGGAATTTGAAGTAGTGTCCTTATTTGAAAAAAATAATGCCGAGCGCAGCGAGGCGTAGCGTACAGGCCGGGGTCCAGGGGCCGCCTATGCCCCTGGAAGCTCTGGGGTCTTAGATGCTCTCAGGAGCATTCGAGCCCATTTCTGGCTATTTAAATGTCTTGTCAGATACCTGTAGATAATGAACAATTTACTTCTTTTTTTTCCAAATTTTCACCATATTCAGGCTGATCTTGCTTGTGTTTCAAAATGACAAAGTTGAGCAGGGACTTGCTGCATGAATTTCCAGATCATTTACTCACGTGCTGTCAGATTGATACTATACCATGATGTCAACTTTGACTAAACTAATAACAACTAACCTTTTGCTGATTAGACTAGGGCTCAGGGGCCGCCTAGGCGCCGAGAAACTCTGGGACCCTTGATGCTCTTAGAAGCATTCTAACCGATTCCTGGCTGCACATGTCTTGTCGATCAGACAAGCATATCATGCACATTTTACTTCTTGTTTAATTTGATCATCTGCTTTTAACATTATTTACAGCTGCTGCTTTCAAAATTTCTATTGAATAGATTCCTCTGTACAGTATTTTTATACCATGCTGTATATCATTCGAAGCTAATTCTCTTCCCACCTCGACTGCCTAAACGGGTTGAACATAATTTGTCCCAGCTTCGATGCCTGCATCATTTTCCATGTCGTGTTCAACATCTGCTTGACCTGTGTTTTCAATACCGGCAGCACAGCATCGAGCAAAGAGAACGTCGACTTTGTGGCAGTCAGACCCTTCATCTTCCTTTATTTTATTTTTCAAATGTCCAGCCAATACACCGCATCCTCTTGTGCGGCCGCTACCCTTCGTATTTCCCCCAGACCGACCTTTCTGTCCCTGCCATGACGGCTTGTCATTGCAGATACAACGCGAGAACGCACGTGCGCTGCCTAGCTCTCCAGACACTCACAGACGTACATATTTCTGACTTCATTCATAGTATAGACCTCTGCCTGGAGAACGAAAACTATCGCGCCCCTAGTGGCCAAGCTTATCAACGGATAGATGCATAGTTGTCTCCCTTGCCATAAGTTGTCTAACGCGAGTTGACACACACTCGTCCAGGTTTACGGCTTTCAAACATCGTAAAAAAAACATCATTTGATTTTTGAAAAAAATCATTTGATATTTTGCAAAAACATATTCATTTTTAATTCATTTGATTTTGTACCTGTGTCCGTTTCACGGACGCTGTGAGACCCTAGATCTAACCCTGTCCTGTGAAACGAAATCCGTGAAATACGACATAAACGGTCTGTTCACAAACCTGTATGATACTGGATATTAGGAAGAAAATATCGACTAATTTCCAAGTGAAACAGAAATGTCCATTCAGTGCGGTCAAGGTGAAGGTCACCGAATGTACAGTTCAACAAATGTTTAACCCGTTGTTTCTCAGAAACTGTTATTGAATTTATACTTGACCTATATAAATCGATGGCTTTTCCCCACATGGATTTCAGCATAGGGGGAAAAATCTGGTACCGGGGTAATATAAATTAAGATGCTGAATTTTCCATGATTATTTAGTGCACGTCCTGTGCCGTGATGCAGGATCTATCAGTACGACTGCTGGTAAATATATTTCTGTACAAAGGTCCAGAGAAAACATGTCGTATCCTAAGCCTCGATCACTGGTTGACCCAGATATGTTCATTGGCTGAATTTCCCCATGCGGCAGCATCATGTATCTCTCTCGAGCCCTTGTGGCAAAATACTAGACAAACACCAGAAAAGTGTACCAGATGAATATACATGTATATGTATTTGAAGACCTCCACAAATCTCAGGATATGGTAGAACACAAAATTTCACCAAATCTTTGATGCATGGCGAAAGAATATACATGTAGTCTGAGGATTCATGGTATATCAAACTTAGAGAGGTGGGTGTGTTTTATAATTTTGTGTTGGGCAAAAAAAAAACAAATTTTGATTTCATAATTGTTGGTATATTATACTATATAGGGTATAGGCATAAATACCAAGTATATACTAAATATCAGTATCAGTATTGTTTTATTTCTTTATTTTTCTGGAATATATAATCAACGAACCATTACTATGTGAGTGCCTTAGATTAGAATGAAAGGGTGAGCCATGCTCATGCATAAACCACAACTGCACAAGGTACATGTGCATGATGTAGGAGATTTGGTTTGTGCTACATGTAGTTGAAGTAGATCATGGTATACTAAGCAATTGTCAACGCCCAGCCATTATAGGTCACATGACATGGGTTGGCCTGTGGATGAGTAGCCCGGTTTGTTGTTACCATGGCAACCACCAAACGAAACCTGGCTGACAAATCGCTTCCATTTTAATGTTTCTAATAATGCTAAAGGTGAACCAATATTGATAGGCCAGTAGAATAAGAGGTCTTTTCACTCCGTGGAGACCCCCGAGTAAAAATCCACCTTGTAAGAGGGAAAGCTTTAATGGAATACCAAAGCTATTATCAAAATAGGCTTAGGGAATTGGAGTATTTTATTGTTATTACCATTACTGTCAAGTCCATTCCACGCTCAATAAATGTCCCCACATGTCACTCCACGCTTGGTTAACACCTCTAATATAAAACCCTGACAACAGTCAACAAATATCACTTACACAATGGATAATGGGCATTTCCACCTATGGACCTGATGGACAAAGACTGTCCAGAGTTAAAACTATGAGAGGCCAGAACATCAGCTGTATCCCGATATATTAACCCAGAATATGGTGAAGATGACAGGGCAATAGGATGTGCATGAAGAGATGTTGAACAGACCAGAACTACTAAATGAGAGCCATAAAAACATGAACCACTATACTTGTTGAGTACCGCACCATTAACTATAAAATGTTAAATACCCCACCATTAACTATAAAATGTTAAATACCACACCATTAACTATAAAATGAAGCAAGGAACAAATTATAGACATTTACGTAGATGAAGAAGTCTAAACATACTTCCATCATAGAACAATTACATACATAGTGAATAGCCTGCATGGTCTGCACTATCAGTTCCACAAGATCAATGCCTACATTCACTCAGCTTTGCAATATGAAACTGTACTGAATAAAATATGAGGACAAGTCTGATGGCTCTTGTTCCGCATCAGGCAATATTCAATAGAGATTGTAACGTACACAAGGCAATGTTAATACTGTTGGCCAATTATTTTTCCTCACAAAAATCATGAAATTTGACGAACTGAAAAGATTTAATCAGATTTAATGAGAGATTGAATAGGACAAAGCAAAAATAGATTGCAAGTTTGTGACGGAAAAAGTTGCAATCCAATCAAGAAAATTTCAAGATAAAACTGAACAGGTCACATTACACACGAGATGAGCATTTCAACAGGAATAAAAATCTCAGACATTTTCTGACAACGAGAGAAGTCGAAGAAATGCAGATAAATGTTGAAATATGATACTCCTCGTTATGCTGGAGAGAACATAAAAGAGACGACATCTAAATCAGTCTCAAAATACCTGTACTTACTGAGCTAACAGCCGGAGAATTGGAAGCCATTTTAGGTAGAACAGAGGTCTGAGATCATCATCAATGGGGACCAGGTACAGGTTACTCAGGTAAGACAGAGGAAGATCATAAAGCTCTGGTTTAATGGGACAACTAGAGGATAGTATGGAGTGTATTATGTGATCATTTGCACTTTTCCACCTTTTCATCTGGTCAGGTGTAACAATGTCACATACATTTCACAAGGAAGACTCTGCTTACCGTAATTATCCCATTTATATTAGCACAGTTCAAAATTCACTTGAACTTACACTTGTGCAATAACATTGAACTGGGCTCATCTAAGAACTCAATGTTACATGGTTTGAAATAAAACCCAGGCTTGAAAGAATGGAAATAGTTGGAGACATTTCACAGCGTTTTTGCTGTAAAATTGAGTTATCCATTGAGCGGATTATTAGGATAGTTCCAGCTGTACGTGAGGTCATCAACTACTAATGGATTAGCAATGTAGAACAGCGGGGTACAATAAGCTAATTATTCTTTATAAATTAAGTATACACCACAGTAAATTTGGCTTCTTATTTTAGTGAAAATATCCAGTTTTATATCTTAGAAATGAAACCAAATCACCTCAGGTTTATGCAAGTTGGAGTAGCATAAAGCACAGAAAAATTTAACTTCCATAAATATTTGCAAAAATGCAGAACAACTTAAATTCTTATCTTACAGCAAAGATGTATATGTATGAAGTACGATGAGGAGTCCCAAGGCTTGGCCATAAATTGACAAAGATACAAATATAGATGATCTAGTATGTAATGGAGAAGACATTAAATGAACATAGATCAGGAAATACCAGAAAATTGAACTTCCCGTTAGCTGGGCGACCAGAGAGTATAGCAGAGAGTAAATTGTAGGATCAGGTTTATATAACAGTGGAGAAAATGACTCATGACATGCACAGCTATGGCTAGCAGGGGGTATCATTTAACTAGCCATTATTTCCAATAGGCATGTTCTGTCAAAATTCTCCTGCCGTCAGCCATAAAACCTAGGATAGAACACAGTGTCCAGATAAACAGCAAGGAATTCCAACATCTGAATAGTGTATGTAACAGGCAGAATATGAGAAAGTATTAATCATCTTCTCTATTCATCTAAGATACATTGACATGTGCAGGTGTCCAGGGTACATGACCATGGATTATCAATATCTATATACATGTAACCTAGCTGGGAGGCCTGCATTGACAACTCTCTAATGGGTCTAAGGGACAGAACTCTTGCATGCATGAAGAAAGGGAATGCATCATATCCCGTGTTACGAGTGACCTAAATGGAACGATTACAGGTAAACGCATACTATTGAAGCCCTTGATTAGATCAACCTTCTGACTTCAAGGACTAACTGAAGTACTTAGGATCTGGTTGCCAGAATCAATTAGCAAACAGAACAATCTGGCATCAAAACTACATGTACCTGGGTATTTTTTTTATAACAAAATGTCAGCAAATGAAAGATAGAAGGCCGCAGCATGTACAAGCGGCATGTAATAAAATAAACATACCCTCCCTTCCTAATAAACATACCAACCAGTACAAATAACCATACCATCCATTCCTACTAGACATACCAACCATTACAAATAACCATACCATCCCTTCCTAATAGACATACCAACCATTACAAATAACCATACCATCCCTTTCTAATAGACATACCAACCATTACAAATAACCATACCATCTCTTCCTAATAGACATACCAACTATTACAAATAACCATACCTTAGCTTCCTAATAGACATACCAACCATTACAAATAACCATACCATCCCTTCCTAATAGACATACCAACCATTACAAATAACCATACCATCCCTTCCTAATAGACATACCAACCATTACAAATAACCATACCATCCCTTTCTAATAGACATAACCATTACAAATAACCATACCTTCCCTTCCTAATAGACATACCAACCATTACAAATAACCATACCATCCCTTCCTAATAGACATACCAACCATTACAAATAACCATACCATCCATTCCTAACAGACATACCAACCATTACAAATAACCATACCATCCGTTCCTAATAGACATACCAACCATTACAAATAACCATACCATCCCTTCCTAATAGACATACCAACCATTACAAATAACCATACCATCCCATCCTAATAGACATACCAACCATTACAAATAACCATACCATCCCTTCCTAATAGACATACCAACCATTACAAATATGAACTATTCCTAATAGACATACCAACCCTTACTAATAAACATCCTTACTAATAAACATACCATCCAGTCTTTCGTTTCTGTAAATCAGAGGAGTGCTATAAATCACACTCCTAAAATGAGTGAGGCGAGTGATCGCACTCCTGAAATTACTATCCTAGCACTTCAGGCCGGGGTCCAGGGGCCGCCTAGGCCCCGTAAGCTCAGAGGTCCTAGATTGCTGGAAATGCATTCTGAGCCATTTCCAGCAAATAAATCTGCAAATTCTCCCTTACATTTTTGTCCTCATTTAATGTTTTTTTTTTAATTCATGGAGATCCCAATTCCAATTATCTGAAGTTATATACAAGAGACATGTGCCCCCTTGTCTACACTGTCTGTCCAGTCATGCTTTGTGCTATTATGACAAATAAATTCCACAGCAGCAAAACTTTACAGAGCTCCGCGATATCATTATGTTAATTTGATACAGCATTTTCCAGACGGAACCTCGGATATGAAGCGATTTTCTTCAGAAATTCTTTATGGACGACAACTTGCTTTGGAATATCAAGTCTGATAATAAGATCAAATCAAAACTTGTGCAAAATGAATACCTAAAAAAAGCTTTCGATCGTGACGTTTGTTGCAAACAGTGTATTAAAAGTTCATCGCAACACACGCAAATCAAAACATGGCGCCTGCTAACACCGGCGGGTAAAACAAAAATTTACTCGGATCTTAGTACGGAATAATCTTTCTGGTTCAGCTATGATTTCGCCGCTAGGTTTTATCGAACAGACTGATATATTCATGAATATATATTAGCGCTTTCGAAAACAATATATTTGAATAGTCGTTGGCGATATATTCAACATCTACTTCAAACATCACATCAAAGAGACGATCGGACTCTCCGACTTCGCTGCTAGAATTACGATTTTGTATTTCCCCAAATAGTCAAGGAATGTTCCTATTTTCGTTTCGTGAATGCGTGATGAATTATCGACTTGTATTTTCAAAAAAATACGCATTGGGGTTTGGGGAGCAGGACTTCTCTAGGTGCGCGATCAATCGCGCGCCTTGAAATGAAATTAGGCGAGCGATGGTGCGCGCGAGCGATCGCTCGCCTCAAAAACGAATGACTGCCATCCCTTCTTAATAGACATACCAACCATTACAAATAACCATATCAACCCTTCCTAATAGACATACCAACCCTTACTAATAAACATCCTTACTAATAAACATACCATCCCTTCTTAATAGACATACCAACCATTACAACTTGAACTAAACATACCATCCCTTCCTAATAGACATACCAACCATTACAACTAACCATACCATCCCTTCTTAATAGACATACCAACCATTACAAATAACCACATCAACCCTTCCTAATAGACATAGCAACCATTTCAAATAACCCTACCATCCCTTCCTAATAGACATACCAACCACTACAACTAACCATACCATCCCTTCCTAATAGACATACCAACCATTACAAATAACCATACCATCCCTTCCTAATAGAGATACCACCCATTACAAATAACCATACCATCCCTTCTTAATAGACATACCAACCATTACAAATAACCATAGCATCCCTTCTTAATAGACATACCAACCATTACAGGGTGAGTGAATAGAATTTAACGTCGCTTTCAACAATATTTCAGCTATATCACGACGAACCAACTAAGCACCACCCAGCCCAGTTGTGTTCCTGCTACTTCAAAGAAGAAATCTTTGAAGCAGCATGGAACCAGACACCTTCCATCCACCCTATAAAACAATGAGGACAGTGCACAAGACACAGACAGGACGCTTACATGGTGCAATAAAGACAAGTGATATTACAGTGCTAGACATCACATTATCAAGTTCCTGTTGCTTCTCAGCAAAATGCATTGAAGCAACAGGAACCTGAACCCACCCAACCACCCACACCAACCATTACAAATAACCATACCAACCATTACAAATAACCAGTGTTCTCATTTCAAGCCGGTAGCCGCCGGAGCTTCGCCGGCTATTTGTTCTATTATCGCCGGGTACTCAGATTATCCCAAGTCATTAATTTACAAATAAACTTTAATAAAGCAATGTACATAATTTCGCTGACGCCCTAAGGAACGAAGGAATCTGATATTGGATGTCAACGGACAACAAATGCAGCAAAAAAACGCTCCATCTTTCTGCCGCAACGACATGTCACAATGAGAACCGAAAGGATAAAGTTACGTCCACTAATTTACCTGCAAATCCAAATTCCCACGTAAACAGCGCTTTGCACGCGCCCCTACGAGTCTCCTCGAGAAACAGAGCTCTTCGATTAGAGCGCAGAGGTATTTTCACGGATACTATATCTCCCGCTGCAAATGCCGCTGAGTGGAGAGCTTACGCACATGATGAAGTTGTAAGAAGGGCAGGTCGTCATGTCGGGGAAACAGACATCACTCCTGACATTTGGATTCGGTAACAAATTACCAGGTTTGTATTTTTATGGTATTTGTATCTAGTATAGTACAAGTCTTGACCAATATCTCAATTTATGCTGTCGAAAATATGATTTACGAGTACCGTTTGATAACACGAAAAGTGGACCATCCGTAATTTGTTACGTACTGCTGGCTTTTTGTAGACGTAAAACACGTGTAATTATCTGACAAGCATACGATCTCGCGTATATAAACTACCAGACAACCAATGATTGGTTGTCTGAAATGAGTATATGATCTGAGAGACAACTAACAAGAGAAGTCAATAACTTAATAGAAAGATTTTATTTTATTGAATACCGGTACAGTTACTTACTAAGCTACTACACTCAGATAAGTAATACGCGACTGATCATCATGGCTGGTGTAACTGAATTTATGTGACAAATACAGGGTGGTCCAAAAGTAGGTGGACAGTAAATGATAACATGTATTTTGAGATCATATATACAATTATGTTGACTTATACAATTAAATTTTGATAAACAATTATTACATTGAAAATTACATTTTATTGCAATACATTACAAACACCATAGTTATAAAGAACACCATTGTTGTAATATAATCCTTACAAAACCCTGTTCCACCAAGTTACTGCCCACCTACTTTTGGACCACCCTGTATAATCAACTCAAGTGAAAGTCTGTTTAGAGAACTTGAAAACCTGAAAATCACAGATATTTCACCCCTAAGTTTACACTTTATGAAAAGACAATTTGGGGCTCTAAACGTGCTCCGATTGCATCTCAGAGCATCTAGATCCCTGGAGCTTCCGGACCCCTGCCATCAATAAATGCAGCTGTCTACTTTTCAAACTCAGCCTGCTACTTAAAATGAAAATGAGAACCCTGAATAACCATATCAACCAACCATATCAACCCTTCTTAATAGACATACCAACCATTACAACTAACCATACCATCCCTTAGTAATAAACTTACCAACCCTTACTGATAAACATCCTTACTAATAAACATACCAACCTTCATTAATAAACATATCAAGCCTTAACTGTTACGCTGCTGAATTCTTCTTTATGGTGCACTGCAGAAGTTCCCATTTTTACGATGTATTACTCTATTACACCCGGGTTTTATGAGCAAAAATATCCTTCATACGTGTGTGTCAAGATTTGCCTTTCATAGAAGCCGGTTCATAACAGTTCGGTCAACGTTTATTTTATTTTATTTTATGCCGAATTTTTTCACCTTATTATCGCCAAAAACAATGATTTTCAGCGAAATAACGCTCGAAAAACGTGCTTTTTTTCGCGGTCTTCAGCATGGTCGTGTTCGGCTATCTGACCGCCATTTCGAAAGATCTAGGTCTCGTTGTCAAGGGGAATCCTTGTTCTTTCTATAAATGGTCATTAATTTGATGGATGGCCAATGAAAACACGTGATGATGACGGATTTGGAAACGATAGAGGGAAATCCCTTTCATAGAACTGGAAGCAATGAGTCTCGCGATTGGACAGAGCCATCACGTGGCCGAAATAAAGGTCGTTCATTGGCCCAGAAGTTGTACTGGAAATTTTCCATAACACAATGACGACGTGAAAAATGGTGACTGTTGCAGAGGAAGTTAACAGAATTATGTGGAAATAAAGTTTGTTACGATGATTTCATCGTAATCAACACTATGGAAAGATAAACTGTGCTTTTATACTTCAAATATACCAAAGAATCATATATTTCGATGGGGTTTTCCGTAAGTATTTTATATTTTCTGAGCGGCCTTCTCGGCGAGATTTTATGAAAATCTCCCCTCGCAGTATTTATTTATTTTTTTATTTCTTTCTCCCGATTTCGTTCTTCTACGACAGCATATGAAGTTTACATCCAGAAAATCAAGACAGACTTAGCTAACAATATACATATGGTTTTTATCAGGTTTCATGCATGGTAAATTTGAAAATATCGATTTTAGACAATGGTACGCGAAGACCGATAAGTTCAGGGCCACTCTCCCGGGCCCCCCGCAGTCTACACTGCGGCCACTCTACCGGGCCCGCAGCAGCGTAACAGTTAATAATACCTACCCTTACTAATAAACACAACCCTTACTAATAAACATAGCATCACTTATTAACAAACATATCATGCCTTACTAATAAACATACCAAATCGTATTAATACCTACCCTTACTAATAAACACACCAACCCTTATTAATAAACATATCATGCCTTACTAATAAACACACAAAACCGTATTAATACCTACCCTTAGTAATAAGCAGACCAACCCTTACTAATAAACACAATCCTTACTGACATACATACCATTCCTTGCTGATAAACATACCATCCCTTAATAATAAACCCATTATCCCTTACTAATAAACATATCATCCCTTACTAATAACAAACATATCATCCCTTACTAATAAACATATCCCTTACTAATAAACATACCATCCCTTACAAATAAACCTATCATCCCTTAATAATAAATGTACCATCCCTTACTAATAAACATACCATCCCTGACTAATAAACCTATCATCCCTTACTAATAAACATACCATCTCTTACTAATAAACATAACATCCCTTACCCCTTCCTAATAAACATATCAACTCTTACTAATAAACATACCATCCCTTACTAATAAACATACCATCCCTTATTAATGCCAACCCTTACTAATAAACATACCAATCAATACTAATAAACATACAATCCCTTACTAATAAACATACTATCCCATAATAATACCAACGCGTACTAATAAACATACCAACCCTTACTAATAAACATATCAACCCTTACTAACAAACATACCAATCAATACTAATAAACATACCATCCCTTACTAAGAAACATAGCATCCCTAACTAATAATCCTACCCTTATTTAAAGATGCCATAAATTACTAATAAACATACAAACCCTTACTAATAAACATGCCAACCAACATATCACCCTTACTGATAAACATACCAACAATTTAGTAATAAACATACCAACCCTTACTAATAACATACCAACCCTTACTAATAACATACCAACCCTTACTAATAACATACCACACTTGGTTATAAACATTCACCCCTTACTAATAAACAGACCAACCCTTACAAGTAATAAACCATCCCTTACTTCTAAACATACCACCCCTTATACTAATAAACATACAACCCCTTATTGAAGTCTGTCCAGTTTAATTAATCCTTTGAAGCTTGTCAAGAATCAATAGTTACATGAAGATCTGCATTAATTTTCTTTTTTGTAGCATATAACAAACTGAAACTTATACTTGTTCCATGTATTGGAGCTCAATTTTATAGTCATGTCATAATGTATTGGCGCTGAAGCAGACAAAGTTCATCAAGGCTACCTATATGTATCTACCCTGGTAAATTGTTCCTTGCCCACCTGTGAACATTGATAAGCATTAATATGCACACAGGTAATCACAAATTCAGCCCAGTTACAAAGGGAGAGGTTTTTCGGAATTCACATAGGCCTTATCTTAAAATCTTAAAGGGATTGCATTGAGAGTTTATATCAGATTGCACTGAGGGTATATGTAGGATTGCATTGAGGAAGAAAAGGATTGCATTTGAGTGATTATAATGCAATCCTATATACCCTCAATGCAATCCTATACAAACAAATTTTTTCTTCAAATTTTGTATTGAAGATGTATGTATTTGAACATACGTGTATTCAGAGTTTATATCAGATTGCACTGAGAGTATATAGGATTACATTGAGGGATT
Source organism: Hanleya hanleyi (assembly GCA_036873755.1). NCBI lineage: Eukaryota > Metazoa > Mollusca > Polyplacophora > Lepidopleurida > Hanleyidae > Hanleya > Hanleya hanleyi. The sequence continues at coordinate 62,028 of JAVTVY010022390.1, forward strand.
ATATCTCGGGGAAATAAATAAATTCTGAATATTGGCCTCTGAGGTTCGCTTATAATTTGGGAGGCTCACTCTTAAAACACTTCATCAGCAAGTGATTTATAGTGCTTATTTGTTCTGGCGGTTTAACTTCTTTTCTCCTCGTCAAAAAAACCAATTTCAGTTGGAATGAAAACCCGAGCGGTGGAAGTCCCCCCGACATTGAAAAAATAGATTTGGCTTTGAACTGTAATGTTCAGTACCCGGCATGGAGAGCAATCCCAAGTGAGATCCAGTGGCAAGGGTCACTATGTACATGTAGCTGAAATATTGCTGAACGCGACGCCTTAATTCTCTCTCTCCAGTGGCAAGGTACCCACAATTACTGCTTTTGTCCTAATCCGGTCAGGTTTTCAGCAGCTACTGTCCGGAAATGAAATTTCAACATCGGCCCCAGGTGGCACCACCTATAGGCAGTTCGGCGTGAAAAACAATCTCAAGCGAAATCTTGAGGCGAGGTACCCACATACCAAATTTGGAAAGAATCTTCAGGTTTTCCAGAGTTATTGTCCGGAAACGAAATTTTTACTTGGCCCACAGGAGGCGCCCCCTTTTAGCGGATCGCCGTGAAAACCAATCCCATAAATAATCTGTTCAGTTTTTCAAAAGTTATTGTCCGGAATTCTTACTTGGCCCCCAGGAGGCACCCCCTATGAGCGCATCGCCGTGAAAAACAATCCCAATTGAGATCTTGAGGCACGGTACCCACATACCAAGAATCTGTTCAGTTTTTCAAAAGTTGTTGTCCAGAAATGAAGTCGGGCCGACCGCATGACGCTACGATGCACAGACGGACGGACCCCAATACTATAGTCCCCCTTTAGGCGTCGGGGGACAAAAATGCACAAAAATTGTGTTTGTTATCGGAATAGGGCTTCCCCAGGAATTTAAATGTAAATTATTTCAATGAACTACACCATAGCTTATTCCATTAATTCAGACAACCTTGTCCCTATGGCTTTTCTGTAAAGTACCTCTGTAAAGTATACTTAGTGTGCAATACAAGCATGGTCTTATCAATGCCTCCGAGAACAAGATTGCAAGCATATGGTTGCATGGATTCTCTACAATACAGGTTTGGTTTGGTGAGACAGAAGAGCTTCGCAGTGAAAGATGGAACTTGCAAGGCACCGAAAATTACAGAGATGTTCTGAATTATCTGAAAATAACCAACTCAATATAGCAAGATTTCTCATTTTGTTACTTCTCAGTTATTTTTCCTGATACATGTGCATATGAACAAATCGCCCTAGAGCTGTGTGTTGGTGATAAAAGTGTGATGATACATGTATGTACATTTCTTGAAAATAGAAATCTCTTCTCTTGGTATCTTCACTTTATATTGCTGTGCATAATAAACTTCAATAGCCCAAAAGATTATACTGCTACATGTATTTCCAAACTATCTTAACAAGTATATCTGTAGTTAAAATCCAAATATATGTAACAATTGAACGTACCTTCAGCATACTGGTTATATTATACACAGCTTAACCTTTTGGATATTTCAGATAAAAGACTAATTTTAGCATGCAAGGTATATAGAATGACCTCAGAGCACAGCCATACCAAAGGTAAGTGTTGGCCCTGGTATAGTTTTTTCTGCAGTAAGCCTCTCAGAAGGGCGAGCACACCTGAGCAATCAATTCAGGTGAGGCGACAACCTAAGTCTTGTATGTACAACCAGCAAACTTTTTGACATACACCTATTTTAATTATGTTCCCCATTCCCGCGTCACTGACGACTTACACCTACACAACACTGGCCTAGTATGGTGAACAGTTCCGTGAGTGTGGAATGTCTTACCTGGTACACAGGTGATCATGCACAGTCAGACAGACAGACTGACTAATGGTCTACATTATTACATACATGTAACTATATTGACACAGCTTTAGTGTTTAACATACAAATGACAGAACTGTAACAGGATATGAAAGTCCAGAAGTACCACATTTAATAGTGCTTGGAAAGTCTCAGTTTGAAGCAGAGTGGTCATTCTCACTCTCCTAAATTGTTCTCCAGGGGAGCTTTGATCACTTTTCTTTTTTAATGGAGGGAGATACTGGAGAGATTGATCACTCTTAAATCACTCACATAAATCAAATTCATCCAGTAGAATGACAAGTGTCAGCTCTTGCAGATTGCACAAACATGGGAGTGGATTAGGTATGTTCAAGGCAAATGTGGTGCTTGTGCAATAGTGGAAGTGATCACTTCCGCTCTCATTCATAAAGCCCACCTTTAATTTGATTTCACACGAGTTGAAAATACATTTCCCTCAATGGTGGCAGGCCTTGCATTCTAGAAATAAGACGGGGCTGATCAATAGGCAGGGTCACAGGGCTGATTTTTGGCCATCGGGGCTGATTTCAAATTTCACCACACGACAATGTATTATTGGTCATATTATATCAACCAAACCTTTGTTTGGAAATAAATTTTATTTTGATGTCCAGTACTCCTGTCCCATATACAATGCTCTACAAATTATTCTTGATTGTACAACATTCCCACCCACTTGAACATATTCTCCCAGGACATATATCCCCCCCCCCAACATATTCCCCCGTATTTTCAGATATTCAAAAGATCTTATCACCAAAAAGATAAAGGGAGAGGGGGGGGGGGGGGAATGAATACCCTCCATGTTGGTATTTTTGCAAATATCCAGCAAATCTTGATATTTCAACGACTTCTGCTGAAACTAGTTATTGTACTGATATTGTAGAAATAATAATTGCCAATAATGTGTTTTGACTGCTGCTTTCAATTACCATCAAAACGAGTATCATTTTAATTTATTAACTTGATATGCAAAACAATACATTCCAAGGATTTCCCTCCAGGAATGATGAAATTTTGCTGTAGAATTTCAAGGATTTTTAGTGAAAAATACAAAATTCCATGTGGAATTCCAGTGCCTTCCATAGGGGGAGTGCACTTGTTTTCTGGAAAAGTCCGAAGAAAAAAATTGACATATACAACGTAAAGTGAAATGGGAAATTAATTTGAACATCATGGAGATCTGTACCAGCGCCTATCTAATTCGAGCAATTTGAGAAACGAGACGGGATAATACAACGATTTGAACACGCCATTTCTCGAAAAACGAAGAGTTATTACTTGCTTGAATCTTGGGGGTTTATTGCAATGCCTTCATAATAAAACAGTCGGGAAATTTTGGATTTTTTAGCGGAGAAATGGTACCGGTCGGTTAGACTTTGACGGCGACTTTGACTGTGTCGTCGCATTTCACTGAAAACGAACACCACTTGCCGTGTCCGCAAAACACTGCTTCAACAAATGCCATTTCAAGCCATAAAATCAGTAGATTTCTTTCGAAGTTGATGGAGAATATGTTTAAAATTGTCCTGATAAACATGATCAGGTCGACTGAACCGTAATCACGTTGCTGATTTGTCGATTCCCGACCTAGAAGTAGGTGCTTTATTTGCTGAAAAGATCGTCAACCGGCCGCCATGCCATGCTGCTCTACAGTCACGTCACACTTTACGGTATGCTGACAGTGGGTGCGCCGCTTTACGGTTGTTGTTGTTGTAAAACGCGGTCTTCGTTGTGATTTCGTTGGAATTTGCTGATAAAATTATTAGACTCGCGACAGAAGACACAGTGCTAGGATTAGATTTATTCTAGAAGATATGGGAATATACTCACTGGAGTGATTTGACGGGGCCGATGAAAAATCCCCGTCAAAAGTGCTCACGGGGTCGATCACGATCGGCCCCGTCAAAATGCAAGGCCTGGGTGGTAATATTGCATTTATCAACTCTCACAAATCACTCCACAAATCATGTATATAGTACAAACAAGCATTCTGCGAACACCATTAACTGCTTTTGAGAAAAGTGTCGAGGATGACAATATGAGCAAAGGTAGGCAAATGTCAAGTGAAGTATCAATCAAATGGATCTCAGGTAAGCAAATGTCGGGTGAAGTACCACATCAGATGGTGCTCAGATAAACAAATGTCAGGTGAAGTACCACATCAGATGGTCCTCAGGTAAACAAATGTCAGGTGAAGTACCACATCAGATGGTCCCCAGATAACAAATGTCAGGTGAAGTACCACATCAGATGGTCCTCAGGTAAACAAATGTCAGGTGAAGTACCACATCAGATGGTCCTCAGATAAACAAATGTCCGGTGAAGTACCACATCAGATGGTCCTCAGGTAAACAAATGTCAGGTGAATAGTGCTCAGGTGAGCAAATGTCAGGTGACAAAAGTACCACATCAAATGGTGCTCAGGTAAGCAAATGTCAGGTGACCAAGTACTACATCAGATAGTGCTCAGGTAAGCAAATGACTGACACGTGACCAAGTACCACATCAGATGATGCTTTGGTAGACGAAGTCAGGTGAACAAGTGACACACCTGATTGTGCTCGGGTAGGCAAATGTCCCGGTAAAGATGGTGGTAGTGCTCAGGTAGGCAACAGACAATTAAAGAAATACTACACATAATGGTAATTAGGTGAGCAAATGTCAATTACTGAAGTACCACACATCATGATTGTCAGGTAGGCAAAGGTCCAGCAGAGAGATAAAACATTTGATGGTGCTCAGGTAGGGTAATGCTAGTTCCAGACCTCATGGTGCTCAGACAGGCAAAGTACTATTTATACCTGATTATGGTAAGGTAGGCAAATATCGAGTAGAGAGGAATAACAATTGATGCTGCCCAGGTAGTCTAGGCAAATGTTAACTAAATAAGTATCACACTTTATTAATGGCAAAGGCAAAGGTCAAACGAAGAAATTAGTACCACACCTGATAGTGCCAAGGTAGGCAAATAACAGCTGGACAAATACATAACTGATTATGGTCAGGTAGGCAAATGTTGAGTGGAGAGATGTAAGATAGATCTGATGGTGCTCAAGTAACCTAGGCAAATATTAAAGAAAGTACCACACTTAATGGTGCTCAGGAAGGCAAAGATCAAGTGGAGAAGTACAATACCTGATGGTGCTCAGGAAGGCAAAGGTCAAGTGGAGAAGTACAATACCTGATGGTGCTCAGGAAGGCAAAGGTCAAGTGGAGAAGTAAAATACCTGATGGTGCTCAGCAAGGCAATGGTCAAGTGGAGAAGTACAATACCTGATGGTGCTCAGGAAGGCAAAGGTCAAATGGAGAAGTACAATACCTGATGGTGCTCAGGAAGGCAACGGTCAAGTGGAGAAGTACAATACCTGATGGTGCTCAGGAAGGCAAAGGTCAAGTGGAGAAGTACAATACCTGATGGTGCTCAGGAAGGCAATGGTCAAGTGGAGAAGTACAATACCTGATGGTGTTCAGGAAGGCAAAGGTCAAGTGGAGAAGTACAATACCTGATGGTGCTCAGGAAGGCAAAGGTCAAGTGGAGAAGTACATTATACCTGCTGGTGGTCAGGAAGGCAAAGGTCAAGTGGAGAAGTACAGTATCTGATGATGCTCAGGAAGGCAAAGGTCAAGTGGAGAAGTACAGTACCTGATGGTGCTCAGGAAGGCAAAGGTCAAGTGGAGAAGTACAGTATCTGATGATGCTCAGGAAGGCAAAGGTCAAGTGGAGAAGTACAATACCTGATGATGCTCAGGAAGGCAAAGGTCAAGTGAAGAAGTACAGTACCTGATGATGCTCAGGAAGGCAAAGGTCAAGTGGAGAAGTACAATACCTGATGATGCTCAGGAAGGCAAAGGTCAAGTGAAGAAGTACAGTACCTGATGATGCTCAGGAAGGCAAAGGTCAAGTGAAGAAGTACAATACCTGATGATGCTCAGGAAGGCAAAGGTCACCTGATGATGCTCAGGAAGGCAAAGTCAAGTGGAGAAGTACAATACCTGATGATGCTCAGGAAGGCAAAGGTCAAGTGAAGAAGTACAGTACCTGATGATGCTCAGGAAGGCAAAGGTCAAGTGAAGAAGTACAATACCTGATGATGCTCAGGAAGGCAAAGTTTAAGTGGAGAAGTACAATACCTGATGATGCTCAGGAAGGCAAAGGTCAAGTGGAGAAGTACAATACCTGATGATGCTCAGGAAGGCAAAGGTCAAGTGGAGAATTACAATACCTGATGGTGCTCAGGAAAGCAATGGTTAGGTGAAGAACCACACCTAATGGTGTTTAAGTAGGCAAATGTCAGGTAGGAATGTACATTAAATTGTGCCAGGCAGGCAAATGCTAGGCAGGGAAGTGTCACATTTCTGTACAGACAAGTTTGAAAATCAGGACTCTTGAATGTCCCAATCTACATTGTGTTGTTTCGGATGAACTGTCAAAATGTACCAGGTTCTCTCACATTCATCAATTCTCTAAATAATCCATTATCCAGGTTATCTAATATATATGTCACTTTTTTCCTCATTCACATAAAAACCAATCTTTTCCCTGTGTCCAAGAATTAATTTTCCGGGTTTATGCAACCAGCCTTCAAACCATGACATCGATAACCTTTTTATGCACATGGAAATGTAGAATGGTTGGTTGGCTTCCTATAGTATATCCACTAATCCTGGATATATTGTCAGAGAGATATTATTAAATCGGAATAGAGAACAGTAGAATCGGTATGACAATACGGACAGAGAGCTGGCCCCGTTAGTCTACACCATTGCCCCCAAATGACTGGGACTGAGATAGGTTTTAGTTAAGTCAACAACATTGTGTGCTGGTTACCATGACAATCACTGGTATACACAAACACCAGCGAATTATCAATGCCCTGCTCAATAAAGCTGTGTGTACTTAAAGTATTGGCGGGTTTATTTGAACAGGCAAGCCTACATACATAAGCATACATAGGGAGAAGTATTGTACATATAGTACAGTACTGTAACACAATGACTGATAGGATGAGTAGATTCACTATTCTACACTGGCTTTTACCCCAGGTATTCCAATAGTCTCAGGTCCGTATTAATGGGCCAAATTGGTTCGTACCACTTAACTCACAGGAACTGTTCAATGTGATAATAGCACCTGGTGACAAGACCAGGACTTACTCCATGAGCAGTTAATATTCCTTCACACTATTCTCTCCATTCTCATTGATAGCACAGGAAACACTGTCAGTCTCCATTGACTGTGACAGTCAGGAAACACTGTCAGTCTCCATTGACTGTGACAGTCAAACTGAAAATAACATGTACATACAATATTCAAGGAATATCAATAGGGCTTTTGTCCCAGATGAACCTTTAGGAATTAAGGAACAGCGAAAATGGCCTGTTTGGAATAAACTAAGCTGGTCCATTTTAGAGGTAAGGTTAACCCCCAAAGAATACCATGAAAGGAGGTTTATATAGAAGTCAATAAAGAATACACCAAACAACTTGTAATTGTTCAGCTTACAAGTAAATAGCTTTTCAACTTGTTACATTTTATAGTCTGGTTGAATAGGGACTTCAAGTTATGAACTTGTGAAACTGTGCAGTATTTTTATAGTCCCCTTTTGCAATATCCCTGGGCATGCAGGGTGAATACAATTACATGGAAGACAAATACAATTTCATTCAGACAGAGCATTGGTATGGTGAAAAGAGTAGGTTTGAAAATACAATCTACTATAATTGATCAGCATTTCTACCAGTTCTGCAGTTTTAGAAAGATCTTTGGGCAAGGCTTTGGTGTAAGACCTCCCATTGAAAAGGTAATATCCTGGACAAAAGACTGACAATACAACTTGCAGCAGATCCTTTGTCAATTACATTTCGTGAGTCTTACACCAAATCGTTGCCGATCTTTGAGAATGACTCATAATTTTGTGTAGATTCAAGATGACCACCATGTGATTGTTGCGGCTGTTGTGAAGTTATTCAGTGATGAAATGGATCAAGATAAATTGAGAGTTTTCAACTTATCATGTCATAGGAGCATGACAAGAAACACTGACCCTCAGAGATTGATTCTATAATAATTCAATATACCACGAGCCTCAGAGACTGATTATGTAATAATTCTGTGATGCCAGAGAATGATTCTATAATAATTTAATATACCGTGATACTCAGACAGATTATGTAATAATTCAATACACTGTGACCCTCCGAGTCCAATTCTATAACAATTCAATATAATTTATTCATTCTGCAATACTACATGTACAACCACCAAATACGGAAATAGAAAATTAATATTTTCAAAGAGCAATTAATGTTTTAATTGTGTATGTTGAAAATTACCATGTAATTATATTTCAAAAATAATGAACACATACAATCCAGAATAAGTGTAGTCATGTACATGTTTTCTTTTCGATGAAACCGAGTTGTTCCGAGGGTTGATTTGTTGGCATAGACAGACATGCAGTCACCAGGAAATACCAAATTCTCTCAGGCCACGGAATAATAAAGATGTACAGTGAGGCCACTGTTAATTGTTTCTCGTAAACTTGCTTGTAAAAATACACATGCTGAGTGCGATAATTACTTGCAAACCAATTGTATACAAATATGAAGAAAATGAGCAAGTTTTACTCACGAAAATGTAAATCCCTCATGGATTTTAATTATTTGCCCTCAAAATATAGATGAGGGCCGGTTACGGGAAACGAACCATTAATTATCAGCAGCCTGAAACCTGTGTATACTGACCATGCTTGGGACCAGATTAAAGTGTCTGTTTTGACAGGATTCTGGTTTATCAAGGTTCAAAATAATTCAAATTTAAGTATTGGGACCATGGATAATGTTGGTATTTCGAAGTTGGTCGGTTTACCCAGGTGTCAGTATTCACAGGTTTCACAGTATTAAATTCAATTTACCATGAACTTCTCTTGACAAATCCAATTTTTGGACAGATCTGTAGGGTGTGGTGACATCCTTGTAGGGTGGGGCACATGACCCCTGCAGTTTCTCTCTCTGTCCGGGGCTAAACCTCGGGTGGGACATATGGACCCTGTAGTTTCCCCCTCTGTCTGGGGTTAAACCTAGGGTGGGGCACTCGACCCCTGTTGCTTGCATCTCTGTCTGGGGTTAAACTTATAGTGGGGCACTTGACCCCAGTATTTCCCCCTCTGGGGCTGACAGAAGACCAACATTCTCAGGGTTGCTCGAATATGCACCACATTACTTAACACTACTGTTCACCAAAGAGTATACATCCACGATACAAAAATAAACACTTTTCAAGGCAGAACCAAGATTATAAGGCAATGCAGGAAGTTCTTTCTCACACAAAACTCCACTTTATAAAAGCATATTTAGAACACATGGGCAGCAACACTGAACTAGAAAATCCAGCAAAAGAAAAAAAAAATGTATTTACAGTAGGCAAACACAGTACAGACAAGAACAGCCAGGGCAAACAAATAGGTATAGCTGAGTTACAGAGAATAACTAAGTTGAACACTCATGTACAAGTTGTCAGTTCTCATAACACTACATTGTGCAGCTACTGTGTTAACTTGTTGTTGTTGTTGTTGCTGTTCACACTCAGGCAGTCAATAGAAAGGGTTAAGGTGGTTTGTAACATTCGTTAACTCCAGTTAGAATCAGCTTCCAAGCCATGGCATACAGTGATGGTGCTACAAAACTAAAACAGTCAAACTCTGCCAATAAATTAAAGGGAAACGAAATTGAAAGTGAAACCAGAGCCTGTCTATTATTCACAGACAGCCTGCCATACAGAGACAGCATCCAAACTAGAAATATAGAAATAAAATAAATGGACATGAAGTAAAGAAATAGGGAGAATAGTAATAAATGTAGTGAGTATAAATGGTGAGTGGAGGTACATGTACCTGTTCTGCCATGATCTGGTAGTTTGGTGGTCTCTGCGGAATGGAGGAAACATAGAATCAGCCCCATATATATATATTTGTACATACAAATTCTCAAGCACATCAGAAGAACTTACATTATTCGCAAATTCACAACCACCTGACCTGTGGCAGAGCAAAATTTATATTTAAAAAAAAAACATGTAAAGATGTAATGATGCATGCTTCTGCATTTCGAATAAATTAAACAATAATGCTGCTTAAAATTTTTACAAGAATGAACTCTCAAATTTCCAAAACATTTGACATATGAGGCAACCACAACACTGGAATTGTGTAGATGTCAGTTACATGTATTATATTGGCAAAATGACGCCTCACACCTCACACCCCCAGAATGACGCCTCACACCCCCAGAATGACGCCTCACACCTCACACCCCCAGAAGCAATCAGCTGTTGACTGATTGACCCGATACTGGATACAACCTGTCAAGGAATGAACATGGCCTGGATAAGTTGGTGGTTGACTTGTACATTTCAATAACTCACAAAACAATATTGGGTTGTTCTTTAGAAAAATGAAATAAAATCGCCAATACCAGGTGAAGGATGAAACGATCTTCTCAAACTTGGGATACTGAGGAGCACCATAGGGCCTATACAATAACTGAGGTCTACACCATTCCAGTGTTGTGGTTGATAAAGGATGTTTTACTCATCAGTTGGGTTCTCCAAACCCAGGGATCCAGGTGAACAGTGGAATGTGTTCAACTCCTAGTACATGTACCATCCAAGATATAGTAAAGCCTATTAAATTGGTCTAACCTGTGACTGGTTACCATGGAGACCTGGACAATGTAGGAGAACCCACTATCAGGATACCAGGGATCTATCCTACACATGTACAGCCAAGGATGATCACTAAATCATACCCTATACATGTACAGCCAAGGATGATCACTAAATCATACCCTATACATGTACAGCCAAGGATGATCACTAAATCATACCCTATACATGTACAGCCAAGGATGATCACTAAATCATACCCTATACATGTACAGCCAAGGATGATCACTAAATCATACCCTATACATGTACAGCCAAGGATGATCACTAAATCATACCCTATACATGTACAGCCAAGGATGATTGGATGATCACGAAATCAGAATTGTCTGGCATTGCGTGTAAAAGCCAATTTCTACATTATACTTTGAACTACCTTATAAATATATTAGACTAACTTTAGTGTTCAAAATACGAGGTGTAAATTTCATCCTCGAACCAGAGTTGAACCAACCAGAACCTACACACTCGACTGTGCATAGGATGTCATCTTCCCCAAAAAGCTAGGTCATTCCCCCTAATATGGTGGTTGGGTTGACCTGATGTATAGTCCAGCCAATCAACAACCCACTTGTAGGACACAAACCAAAATTCAAATGGATTTGATATGATCAATGTCTCATTATCTACTTCATACTTTCGCTAAAGAGAACTGGTGGACTAGTTAATATAACAAGTCTAGTTGGAAGTGTGAATGTACAAATTGATTTGGTGTAAGATAGAAAAATTATCATTTATTGCTTTTTCGTGGCTAATTGTTGATGAAAGGAGATCTTTTTGGATGTTCAGACGCAAAAGTGGGCAAAAATGGCCTTGCATTTAGGTTATCAAGCATTTTTACCACTTTCAACACTGTTCATCTAATCAGAATTTACAGCAGTGACTTCTATTCGCCAAGTGATCACGACTGTCAGTGGGAACAGCTGTAACTGAATGATAGGTAAATATCTACTGTATATATGGTATATATATCATGATATACCAAACCATCAACATACGGTCATACATCATTCCTCTTTATCCACATAAGGTAATACATTACAATACCATGCTACTAGTGTTAGCTGAAATGAATATCAATCATAATTTTTAAAAGGTCAACATGTGAGTTACGCGAATTCAGACAATATCACGACAACTTTCAATGTACATGTACACACATGTTGAAGTCCTGATAATGATACGAAGTTGACGATAATCTCGCAAATATAGCGGAATAACGAGCCAGTCACCATAATAGTAATGTCTCATCTACAACGAAAGACAATATTCTAAATTATTAAAATCATTCTACTCACAGTCTTTGATCTGGATATGAATGATTAAGCTGACATATCAATACATCAATATAATTTCTATAAGTCTATTCACTACAACCAGGCCTATAGTCATCAAATATACATGTCTACTCCCACAGATGACAATTCACGATCATCGTAAGTAATATGGCGCCAATGTAACTTCTGACTATCAAAATATGGTGTGACACAGTTTTCCCATGGATCATTTCTTTGATAATCTACAATACAGGGAGAAACTTTTCTCAAATAGTTATCCTCATGTACAAGCAATGGCGAAGAACATATTGGAGAAAAGGGGGGGAGTGGTACATGAAGAGACAGAGAGCTCTAGCACTGAAGAGTTCACATATGGCTGTCATTGGAGTATAGTAGCAGTCCATTAGCCTGAACTGAACCATGTGTGAACACTGAAGGAATGCCAGTAAAGGATTGACACTAACTGACAAACCACATCCTCAACACCCCACTCAGGTGCTTCTTAGAACACCTGTTCTCTCCTCCTCCAATCACTCTCTCTCTCTCTCTCTCTCTCTCATTCTCATCTTCTAAAAAGAGAAGGAAATAAAGACAGAAGAAGTTTGATAATAGATTATTTACCAAATCAATACACTATCAAATGGTCCAATCAGATCAGACCATTTTGATAAATGATCAATCAAGCAAATTGAAGAAAAACAATCATTCCTCCATTTTCTGTGTTCAATAAATGTGACAGTGACGTTGGCAGCTTTAATGGCAGATAAATAGCCTTGACTACCACACACAGCGTCTTCTGGCCAAGTAAAGGTGTTTGAATAGTTGGGAGTGTGCAGATCACTAAGTATATGGATCTATGACCTTTACAGACTGACTATTCTGGAATCCACGCTGTCTAACAGAGGCCTGTGATATGACCAATTTCAGGTCTATGTTAGACACAGGACGAATCCCAATTTACCTGTAACTGATGTACAACTGATTTACCTGTGGTGAGACAAAAATACAAGTACCCTCCTCCCTACCCCCACAAACCCCAAACCATTCTCCCCTCCTAATCCCTCCAGCATACTACAGGTGTTACAGGAGTAATATCTGTCAGTGTCATTACTCTCATATACAAACTTGTACATGTACAGTGCTAGCTGTCAACCCATAAACACCAGTTATTGCACATGTTGGCAGCAGCGCCCATTATCAGTACGGTAGATGACAGTGTATGGAATACAGAATGTACAGCTATATCAATAAACCTACTGTTTCCCCCAGTTAATAATCAATGAGGAAGCGGAGAGTGCAAAAAAAACTATTTCCCACCTTTCTACAAATGGGCACGAGCGTTTCCACAGGGTTGATCGGCACGACTTCTGGAATGGCGGGACTTGAAGAGTAGGGATACCAGCACACATACATGCTGTATAGGGCACTAGCTGGCACTAGACTCGAACCATCAGCTTTTTACTTCACCCCTGCTTAATGTTATTCTAATTTCTATTTGAACTGAACTGACTAACCCAGGGCCAGCACGAGCCTATTTACTGATGGGCTGTTCCATCCTGGGCTGTCACCCCCTTGGTACCAATTAATCTGTCCGGATCAGATATGATAATGGATAATTGTCCCTGATAATTTCTGGTAACCAGTCAGGCTTTTAAACTTCCACTACCAGGTCTGGCACAATGGGACCCAGTGTCCATCCAACATTCACTGACACAGTCTCAGTCTGCAAGTTGCTCTACTGACTTCACAAAGAATGTCACCAATATCTGAAAGGTGTTAATACAATAGACACCAGTGGGGGTAAATCCACAGCCAAGACAGCTTTCTCCTGCCCAGAAGAGTCGACCTGAGGCACGCAGCAGACCACACCTTACTTTGGTCTGTTTGTGTAAGCTGGGAGATTTCTCTGGGACACACTTCAGTCATACAACTATGGTCGGTGTGTACAGTATCCCTAGAGAGAGAGAGGCCTTTCCCCTTGTACACATTCCTCTGGAGTTAGGCCGTCTAATTGATCCCAGCACCAAGCACGACTCCCACCTGTATTGTTGACAAGCTTTACTTTGAAGAGAGACAGTCCACAATCAACTAGTGACAATACAAGTCAGCCTGGTAGATCTGCAGAAAATTAGGTTTATTTCATATTTGTGCATGTTTCTGTAAGTTGTTCATTCTACAGGCATTTCTATTTCTTTTCTTGGGTTTTTTTTCAGTCATTTTCTAAGTCATTTATTTTGTCTACATGTATACAGTTTGTAGACAATGTCCTCATATCCACTATCAATATAAAAAATTTCCAAAACAAACATTTACATTATGAAAATATGCTTTCAGTCAAGCATATTGAAAATTGCCTAGAAACTATCTCTCAGAATCTTCCAAACTAATCATAATATACCTGTAAATGCCAGGTACAGGTGAGGGGTTAATTCAGACATGGTTAATTCATACCTGCATAGTACAGGGTTAATATACAGGCCAATAATCTGAGACCATGGGCTCACACAATAATAGATCCATTAAAATTGACAGGAATATTGCTTGTGTACTTCAACTGATCAGATGGGATAAAAATGTACTTAACAGATTAGCCCTGTCCAATTAACCGAGTACAATTGCAGGTTGGGATTATCTAAGCCCTAAGGCGGAGATATCATTGTCTACAGCAGGCTCAAATGAATGTTTATATCCACATATATCAATTATAATGAGTTTATAAGCTAAAACGGTTTATTTTCCACAAAAAGAGAATTCTAACAGAAATGGTACCAACATTTGTGGAATTAATCAGCCATGCAAGCTTGTACTTGAAATATCATATGAAAACATAAAGCACTAAGAGTTCAAGGCACTGTTAATTATAAACAGTTTGGAACTTGTGTAACACTGTTGGGAGAATGGAAGGAGGCCGACCTTGATATTCCCTTCCATTGAAAAGAAGAAGTGAATGAATGTAAACTTCTGTTGACTTGGTGGTTCATATTGCCAATGCCTGAAGGGAAAGTGGTACAATGGCTTTTGTATTTGAACAAGGTGTGACAATGGTCATCGAATTCTAGGTAATTACTGCAGATTTAACCATTACACAATCACTCCAAGAATTGAGACTTTCCAATGTGGTCTGAACCAAATGGGCACTCAGTAAGCACTGAACCCAATCTTGTGCTCATGTTCAAGGGGTTTCCTTGCAAGTGTCCATAGCTACAGGCATTGACCTTCTACAATGTCCTCACATGTGACATCCTCAGGGCTTATCTTCTACAGGTACCTGGGTTATTTAAGGAAAGGTAACTTCGAACAGCACACATATGGAGGGGTAGTCAACCATAAATAATTAGCCTGACAGTAATTCAGGTTTAGCAATCCTTTCTGCTCCAACAAACACCATGCAGGTTCTGGCATTGTTTAGGACTAAAGATCAGCTGTGAAGTAATACCAATTCAAGATCTGGTGAAGTGGTGGACACAATCTGTACATTAATACAAGAGTTCCCTTTTGGTGAAAACATCTTTCCCAAGCACTACCAGTCTCATCATCCGAACGCATGGCACGAACATACATAGAAACTTCTGCTCTTAGCCATGCTACAGGTGCTATCTGAGTGTATTAGGACGTTTCCCAAATGGTCATATTCGATTGGTCTCGTGACATCCGACATCAGCGTAATCACATTCATAAAACGAAGACACACCTCCAGAAAGCGATCGATTCAAATGATCCCTTGATGGGTCTTGAAGAGCCCCCATCACAAAATAAAAAGCGTATCATTTTCCTGTGAACTTCCGCCGATTTTATTGTTTTCAAATATGTTAGGCCGTTTGTAATATGATTTTTCTTAAGAAAAACAAAGAAGTATGCTCCATTAGAGTGAGAAATAAAATAGCTAATTCGCACAACTTCGTTTTGGTATCGCGTAGAATCCCCCAGCCTTGCGCCTCGTGAAATTGACAATTTCATTGGCTCGCTTAAATGGGGCGGACATGTGACTTGATGCTTTGGAACAACTTTCGCAACAGGATTATCTCCCTCCGGATAGGTGGCGCCGTGTGAAATACATGCCGAATCATAGTGATGAGCCAAGGGTAGTGTTAAGTGAAACGTGAAATGCCCTTAGCAAGCTAAGATGTACCAGTCCTTCTGTGAAGCAAAACTTCAGGCCTTGCCATACCCGTGATCAAATGCTAGGGGTGGTATGACTAGACCAATCAAATGACATTTCACAAATAATGGCAATCTCTTTCCCAGAGCAAGCTGCATGTAGACAGCCAGTCATGTTTCGTCTATACAGATACCATACAAATACCGGATCTCCCAGTCAGGAAGAATCTGGGTGGTTACGCTGTCTCTGATTGGTCAGGTTTAATAAACAGGACTAGCAGGCATCAAAGTGAATGCCACTGTGACCTGTACTTGCAGTGATTGCCACACCATTGAAATCATGACTGACAAGGTATGAACTGAAATAAGAGAGCGAATATCAGGGTTCTTACTCTTTCACAGTTATGAAATTCCATGACTTTCCATGACTTTTTTGGACAAATTCCATGACTTTTCCAGGACCTTTTACCTGACAAATTAGATCAGAAATTCTCCATGGACAACGGCTGCATCATGAAAATCGAAGACGACACATGTGTCGGAGCAAGGACTTGACTAAACGATGTAAAATTTCAAAGAAAAAATATTTGTTTCCGGAAACATACATGTATTAACATTAATTGGGAGACAAAACCCCGATTTCTGTGATGTGATTCACAATCAGCATAAAGTCCCGGCAAACTGTACACACTATCTCGAGCACCGTCGATCCGTCATTGGCCAACGTACAACGTACAACAACAACAACAATGATGCAGTCAATCCCCCAACCATGCATCAACAGTCTTCTTTTTTATCATTTCTATTCAATCACCGTGCTTATCTTAGATAATAACTTAGAATTACGACCAATTCCTTTCGCATTGACGTTCCGACGACAAAAGCATGTCAAGCATATTTTCGGACTAGATTCCACATGGTGAAATGGCGTGACCTAATTGAGCCATGTAATGACCAATTGGCCGACCCCACTAGAATGCATTGATCTATTTTAGCTTAGCACTCGACAACAGATGGCTTCCAAATCGAGAGTAGATTTTATACGTTGTGATCGCTGTACCACACTAAAAGATATGATTGCGACCAGTCATCACTATCCAAGATTATGTTAGAAATATCAAAGCTTTTCTGGCAAACCCTGCAGCCGGCCTCGCCAGGTGTCTTCCCACGTTCGAGCCACCGCCGATAATTCTCATTACACAGCCACGATGGTCGAAAGGAACACTTTTCTGGCATTGTTTCACATGGTCGCGTTTTCCGTCCTTCCCGCTTCAGGATCTGCGTGCCATTTCCTCACAAATGCATCCTGGGAGTTTAGGGGAATTCCAAGACCAGTTCTCTCCCCTGATGAAAGATTCTGGCAATTTCACAGACAACACGCGACATTCGATGAAATGAAGTTCGCGGGTCCGGGAAAATCACGTTTTCGGTAAAAAAAAATACAGAGACATGGCGGACATTTTCAAGTTTCATTTTATTTTTCCATGACCTCTAACAAAATTCAATGACTTAATACGAAATTCCATGACTTTTCAAGGCCTGGAAAATATTTGTCAATCCCATGACTTTTCCAGGATTTTCCATGACCGTAAGAACCCTGAATATGGTTTAATGTCATTTTCAACAATACTTCAGTCATACCAAAGAAAGTTTGGGTCCTATTACTTTTTACACCCAGAAACCAAGGGTCTCATCCAGCTCGTTTTTGAACCGGTTATAACAGGATTGGGCACCACACCTAATTGGGCAAGTTCAAGTTCTTCTCTGAACCATCCTCGCAAGCCAGTGTATCAACCCCAGTATATCGATTGATCTGTTAGGATCTAGTTCTGGATATAACTAGGTCGATAGGGGTTTCCTCTGAATCAAACCAATCAGTGAACGCGCTAAGCTAACAGATTATGCCAGTCCGCTGCGAGGTATGAGATGTGAGAGGTTTGGATTTCATCGCAGGCCAAAGTGCTTTAATGTTGGGATGAAATTGACATCAGAAGTCAAAGCAAAAACCGCTTGGGATACCGACATGCTAATTCAAAACAAGCCCGGGGGATGAAATGTACAAGATTGTATAATAGAGGCATCGACTAAGAACTCATTCGAATCACGAAAAATGTCCAGGTAAACCCTCTCGGAAGATTTAGGATTTACCTGGACTTGTTGGTAGATGCTCTGAACAGGCTGAAACCAATAGTAATGCAAGTGATGCTGGTTAATATAAAGTTGTCAGGCTGTAGTTTGGACCATTAAATATCTAAAGCTTCCAGGTTTTGGTTGTCCTGCATCATGGCCCTTTTATAATGCCTTGCAACAATCCATGGGTGCCCAAATTAACAATTTGAATGAGGCCATGTGTACATAATACAATTCTTGAACATTTGGTTTGAGAAACAAGTTCTGGGTGAAGTTTATATTTGTGTACATATCTGACAGTCCTACAATTAAACAGGAATAGATGTCAAATCAGATCAAAGTCAGCAATTCACATGTGAAAGGTATTCAATATAGAACATAATTCAGCAATGCAAAAGCCTGCGACAGTTTACAAGGAAAATATTCGCAAACCACAGGCCTACCAATATACCCTTATAATGAAATGAAACATTCCGCCTGTCAAACATACATGTATTGCAGGACAAAGCCAGAGACAGTTCAATCCAACTGACATGAGATGTTTCCGGTCTAAAACTAGACTGCTCATTTACCCAGAATTCCATAGATTTTCCAAGCCAACAGCTGAAGGTATCAAAGCATACATTTTGTTCAACAAGCTATCTCTAGTCCAGTCAGGTAGACAAACAAACCCCAAATGCATATAAATGTAATACAAACACCATTCACCTGAAGTCTGAGGGGATCATGTGGGGGGTCATGTTACCCTCATACAAACCAACAAAACAAAATTGATCATTCATTCTTTGCTTCAATTTAATTTTGAAATATTAAATGTCCATCTGTGAGATTAGCTCAATTTGGGAGAAGTCATATGCATAGACTTCAGCTTACATTCTTTACCACGCGTGTCTGATGATTACAACTGGCATCATGGATTATATCTGGGCCATCTCATCCCCCACCTGTCCCCTATCTGAACACTTAGTGACACACATCTCTAACAATAGCCAAGATTCACATCTACTCGACAACTGCGTCATTACAACGAACACTGACCGGACTATGAATACCTTAAGAAACACTAGAGATGTATGGTTGCAGATTCCATCACGAATTTCATCTATTCTCTCATCCTTTTCTTTATTATAAATCTCATGGATTAAGCAGATATGATGTGATAAGAAAGGGTATCAAACTTCAATTTAGGAATACTGAATAACAACTTGCAAAATGAAAACACAAGTCAGGGAGTGGAGGCAGAAGAGTATTACAATTTGTGGTAAAGTTGTACACCTGTATCTTCCAATCTCTCTAGCATAATCCGTGGCGTGTCCTACTCCTCCTCCACTTTACTCACTGTGTCCTACTCCTCCTCCTCCTCCACTTTACTCACTGCACAGCGGGTCGCATAGGTGTGGCGCGGGATAGGGTGGGGCGAGAGACCTGGGGTTTTCGCTACCTGAGATTCCATGGGCCAGGCTTGCACCCTACAGTAGAATGGGTCGACTGCGCATGCGCGATGAGTAGTAGTATAGAAAGGGCATGCGATCTCCCTATCCCTATAGGTGTGGCGTGGGATAGGATGGGCCGAGAGACCTGGGGTTTTCGCTACCCGAGGTTCCATGGGCCAGGCTTGCACCCTAAAGTACAATGGGTCGCCTGCGCATGCGCGATGAGTAGTGCGCGATGAGTAATATAGAAAGGGCACACGATCTCTCTACCCCTATAAACTAACCCATGGGGGTTCATGGGGGTGAATAGGCCATGGATGTGAAATCCGTGGTGTATGAGGGTCGGCTCATGTGGGTTTCACTTCTTAAGGGTCGGCTCATGTGGGTTTCACTTCTTAATCCGTGGCGTATGAGGGTCGGCTCAGATCCCCTGGGGTGGGGACATGCCCCTGAGGGCAGTGGGTGGGTTCAATGAAAGCTCGTATGACTAAAGTGTCCATCTTTATCTGCTAAATCTTCAGCAGCAAACTGATTGATGACATTCACATGTGAAGGACTGTAAGAGACACTTAAACTCTTTACAAAACATTCTGGCAACTTATGATTGGAAATTCTCTGGTGAGCGATGTTAAAACCGGTGTTCATACACATTTTCTCCACACTTTAGCATAGGAATAGCCAAGGGTCAAACTACCCAGCATATAACTCCGGTTTTTAGCTAGCCGTAAGTCTCGGTGTCTTCGAGACATTTGGAAATTTAACATGATAGGAGTTAGACATACTGTTGTCAGGAAAAAGTGGGGAAAAAAGTGGAATTGAGACACCCTGTTTTCAAATGCTAGCTAAAAACCTGGTGTAACTGGTCCATACAGCATGGCGTGCAAGTGAAATAGTTACTGGAAAGGTCACCATTTCATTGTCCAGAAACAAAAAATTCAAGACAGCCACCAGGTGAATTCAACAAAGCAAGTAGATATCTTGCACACACTGGTCAACTTTGACCTTTTGTGAAGTACACATTGGATAAAAGTAACTGTGAGAACTGCTATGGACACAAAAAGAATTCTTCCAAACTCTCCGAGATATCAAGTGTGATTATTAGTATTTTTGTTTGCAGTAAAATTGCTTGTGCCACATTTACGTAATTTAATCAAATACAGAGATTCATGGGAGTGGGTTGGGCATCCTCGCAAGCCAGTGTATTGATCGAACTGCTAGGATCGATACACTGGCTTGGTTAGTTACCCATACGAATTCTGGATATAAATAGATCAAGGGGTTTTCTCTAAATAAAACCAATAAGTGAACGCGCTAAGTGAGTGAGTGAGTGAGTAAATATGATTTAACGTCGCTTTCAACTATATCTCAGTCATATCACGACGTTGGGTCCTATTCCTTTTCACACCCGGGAACCACACGGGTGGGGTCCTATTCCTTTTCACAACCGGGAACCCCACGGGTGCCTCAGTTAATCGCCTCTTACGACAAGCTCTCCGAGGTGCTGAGGCCTATTCTTACCAAGACCTGCGTGTGCACAACAACATCCCAGGTCAATCCCCGGAAGCCCCACAGGGCAAACGTGCTAAGCTACTTGATTAGGCCAATCCATTGCGAGGCATCGACTCAAGAACTTATTCGAATCACTAAAAATGTCCAGGTAAACCCTCTGCAAGGATTTAGGATTTACCTGGACTTGTGAAGATGGGGTTGGGGAGTGACCGGCTGATCTGATGATGGGGACCCCAAACCTTAGTTGGGCAACCCAAACTTGTTAAGTATTTGCCCCACAGAAAACAGAATTCAGTTTAATTCTCCCAACTCTTGAACTACATGTTAACATTTTAAAATAGTTTTTTTCAACAGAGAAATGCATACCCTGATGTACATAACAAGCCCCTACCGGTGGATTCTACTGGTTCTGTAATTCTACACTGAATTAACAAGTTTACAGACATAATGGCCAGTTTAGTGTTATATTGAGCTGTGTAATCAGGATAATTGAGCAATTCAGTATCATCTGTATATAAACTATACCCAATCTTGTACAATTATCATTCCATTTTATCTCCACATGAACCTGTTCACATAAATAACAGACAGCAATTAAGCCCAATTTACATAAACAAAATTGGGTAAATGATAACCAGTGGGAAATTTCCATAACCATATTTCCTGGTTCATCAAACTCTGGGGAAGTATGTGGACCCAGTACATGTATAAATGTTGTACTGCTCCAAGTTACCTTGTCAAAATCGAACACCTTTGCAGAGTTCGTTTCCATATTAAAGGGTGAGTGAGTGAGTGAGTGAGTGAGTGAGTAGGATTTAACGTCGTTTTCAACATTGTTTCAGTCATATCACGACGGTGCCTACATGTGCCAGAACACGAGAGTGTCCACAGTTCCTATTATTCTGGACACTGATCAGCCCAGTCAGTACAGCACCCGGTCACCCATCCAAGTATTGACCGAGCTCAACGCTGCTTAACTTCGGTGATCTGACGAGAACCGGTGTGCCCAACGTGATGCGCCGTTTCCATATTAAAGGTAAATCAGGATATCTACACTAAAACTGATATAAAATGGAGGTCCATTAATGAGTACATAAACTCCAGGGTATCAAGGGATTTATTCCAATTTTAAGGACGTCCGCTGGTGGATTTTGGCTTTGGCAGCCATTTTGCCCATTTTTCCTATTGAGTTATCTCCCTTCCCTAGGTTAAGAGATAGGGATATCCTCTAAAAGCCTTCCAGCTGAGAATTTTACACCGCAACATCCATCCAATTTGATAAATTTTGATAGACATTGTGATTATCTGCAAACAGTTAGAATATAAGAAAAGTTAAATACCATTTATATGAATTTTTCATGAATATGCTTCAAAACTAGGGCTATTCTCTATGATTTCTGGATTATCAAATTGAGCATGGGTCAATCCACTTAACTTTGCCTGCAGCTAAAAAATGCACACCAACCTATATTTAGGTCTTTCCATTTCAGATGGAAAGACCTTTTGTTATTGTATTTATTATTATTATTATTCCAAGCAAACTCTTAAGAGACGATTATCTGCTAAACACTTCAAGATAGAGGTACGAGATTGAGCACATGTATAGATATAAGTTAGAGGCTTCGTTCATAGTTTTGAGTGTTGACCATGACCTTGACCTAATGAGATATAGGCCGATAAAGTTAAATTTTATTTTGTGAATATCGACCAAAGTCGTGAGAGCAGGAAGTTGAGATTTAGAATGTAAGTATTTGAAGAAATTCTCAATAAAATGTTCCCAAAAAATATGTAGGTCAGACAAGCAGTTTCCGAGTTCTCTCCCCTGAAGGCGTTTTTCTTGTGACCAGATTGCAGCTAAAACAATACTACTTACATTCTCCAAAATTGGCAGTCTGCACGACATGTTTATGGCCACGATCCCCATTGTTTTTTGGCTGTTATGTAATCAAACTTCTGAGTTAACTCCCCTTCTGATTTTTTTTTAAATTATATAAATTTTGAATACGGACAGCTATCAACTGCATATTAGGTACATTAATTAACGCGTTGAAGCTCTTAGAGAATATTCTTTTGATTTTGACCTTTGACCTATAAAATCGTTTTTATTTGAGGTGAAAGATCCGAGCTCAACTCCTAAACAGCTCAACAAATTAGAGCACAACTTGGCATAGATTAACTATATGACATCATGAGTTCACCACCGTATCCAGAATTTGACCTTGATCTCGTAAGAAATATCAATTCAAACATCGAAATTATAGCCTCCATTTTCTCCGAAAGTAGGTCAGTGACAGTATTGAAACCAACTCTCCGTATAGAACGCGGAATGGTCTTTCGTTTGCCATTA
Source organism: Hanleya hanleyi (assembly GCA_036873755.1). NCBI lineage: Eukaryota > Metazoa > Mollusca > Polyplacophora > Lepidopleurida > Hanleyidae > Hanleya > Hanleya hanleyi. Next base: position 85,429 of record JAVTVY010022390.1, read on the forward strand.
CTTAACTAAGGCTCTGATTTGATCTTGACCTTGAATATCCCGTGATGTAAAAAGTGTCTTAGTTGATTTTCTCCAGAAGTATTACCTATATGATCCTGAAATTTAAACTAAGAATGAAGAGACCTAAGTTTTAACCTGACCTTGACCTCCATTCCAAAGTTATCGCCCCTTCCGTTTTTGGGTATTGTGGGGTGTACCATTAAAAAACTGTTACGCATTTGAACTTCAAATTTGCATATCATTATCGGTCAACACATGGTCCAACAGAATCAATGTAGCATTGGAGAAAAATTACCAGAAATAATAGGAGATAATTGAGAAAAACCGAAATTTTCATTCCATTTATCTGGAGTGAATACGGTTCAACCCCCATTCACTAATTTGATATAACTTTGAGAGGAAATATGCATCTAGGAAACTGCAAATTTTCAAAGCTGTAGCTGTAGTACTTTTGATAATATTAAGGAAATCGTTTTTGGAATCTTAATATGCAGGATTTGCTAGCGGACACTTAATGAACTATTAAAGTAATTGACATCGCGTATGTAACACGACATCAACTTAATTGTCGATGCACATTACAGGCACCGTATGTCGTGAAGTCCTGTATGTAACCCGTCACAGCAAAAGTCTACTGGGCTTTATATTTCGAATGTACCAGTCCAGGCATCCCGAGTACGCAATTAAATTAATGTTGTGTTATGACGAAAGTGGTAGGGTAATAGCCGAAAATAGTAATTGTCGAAAACTCCGCTTATCTTTGGACCGCTACAGCTTTCGAACCTTACTATCTATGGACCTCTAAGTTGTAGCATTTTATTCTCCAGTGTCAAACATTTTTGATTTGATTGGAATACCTTTTTTAATGCACAGTGACACGTTCCTACGGATATAGGAGTGGTTTGTATAGCTAACGTGATAACCTTGAGAGCTCGTGGGTTCGGATCCAACTTCAGTATCTGAGTTATTATTCATTTGAGCTCATCGGCTTTAGGAATGGAAAGACTGTGTCTAGTTTTTTCTTTGTTTTTTTTCTCCTTTTGAATGCAACAACACACATTATTCAAACAGTGAATTACTTTGATTTACCACCAGCGGACATCCTTAAATAAATTTTCAAAAAGAATCAGGGATTGTCATTGGCCTGTGGGGAAATTTGGAAGAAAATCCAACGAAAAATTTCAATTATTGTAAATGATCGACAAAGAGCTACAATAAAGTTCCCCATTCATAACCTTTTTCTAAAGTAAAACAGTGTACAATCAAAAGGACATGTATGTGTGTGAGAAGGTTTCACCAAAGAGATAAACAGTTGAATGTGTTTGGTTTAGCCATCTGTGAAGGTGAAAAGGTCAAAATGTCAAATAGGTACCGCACAAGTCCATAGTTTGGTGAAGGTAGAACAGAAGTCTGTCCCCGATTATTAGTCATTACTCACTCCGTATACACACCTGTACAGCAGGATATTGTCAACAACAAAACAAACAGAGAAAAAAAGCTTTGTTATTTCGCTATACAGAAACTACAACAGACAAAATAAATTGTGATATCAAAATCTGATTATTTATCAGTCTGCAATTTGCTTCAATAAGGTATAATTAATACAAAAAAAATATAAGTTTTCATTTGTTTGTACACCAAAGCTGAGCAATGAAAGTCTCGTCCTCACTGCATCTTGAATTACTCCCATCCAGAGTGATTACCTCCCTTGTTTGAAATCCCACAGTGAATTGGTCAGTTCCTCGAAAGCGCTGTTAATGCAGCTGTAAATGCTGACAATAATCAAACAGCATTCGCATGTATACACACTAGTAATGACAGAAAAGCTAATACTGTACCATATAGCAAACTGTAAGTTGAAATGTTCAGCGGTTTGGAGCTCCGGGACTTTCTGTATAAAAAGTTTTCTTCATTTCCAGATGATGGAATTTCAACTGAAGATCTCCACCAGGCACCGAGGCTGTATTTATAGGCTGGCACATTGTTAAGGAAATCATTACCACATGATTGGAGCTTTTACTGGGGACAAATCAATGCTACACCAGAGACATGTCGGCAATTGTAAACCACTGCAACAGTTATTCCAGGAGAAAATTTTTTCTGCATGTAAATTGCCCAACTAAATAAACAGTTGCAGGCAACTTTTTCTTTGACTTCACACTTGAGATTTTTCACTAAAATCAATACACCAGATTCTGTGGGATTATCCAGACTGTGCTGACCATGTGGAATTTGTCAGATACTTCTCCAACTGAAGAACCTACCAGCTTCAACAATAGACATTGTGTAGAGACAACTTTGATTTAACCATCTCACCTATTCATGCACAGGGCTTGCTTTCCCACAAATAATTCATGGAAATCAAACACATTCCCATACATTTTAGCAATCTGTATTATAGAAATGATAAAAGCTATCCCCGTTAATTTCAACGAAAAGGCAAGATGTCAGGGTTGGAAATAGAGGAAAATAATTTGATCAGCAATTATCACAGAGAGCCGTAAATTTGATCAGCAAACATTTTTAGCCATATAAAGGCTGTGTCAATTTGATCAGTTAGTATCCAAATTTGATCAGTAATGGGGTTATCCAGCTGGTGGCTAAGGGAAGTAACTCTTGCAACTGCTGGAACATCAGTGCCCTCTATCTCACTGAATAACAATTCTTCTATTGAGTGATTGAGTGAATGGGGTTTAACATCGCTTTCAACATTTTTTCAGCTATATCACAACAGGGAAGGGAAGGGAAGAGAAGGGAGGGGCGGGGGTACCTACTTGTAACAGAGCAATTCTAATGCTGCCATTTTATAGTGCTGTCCCACTGAAATATCATGCCATAGGTACCAATACTGGAATATGGAATAGGTCTTTGAATTATGAATGCAGATATTCTTTAACGACGACGGCTGAATTATGAATGACGGACCAGACGCTTGTAATAATGACAGGCCACTCGCGCAAACCAGTCCTTGTTCTATCCTCTTAAAGCTGAGCGTAAGTGAGGAAGCGACAAATTCCATTTTTCAAGTCTTTGGTATGACCCGGCCTGGGATTGAACCCAGAACGTACCACTTGCATCCCTTATTTACATCCCTGGATGCATGTATGTGTATCAATTCAGTTTCACATACAGTGCACATATATATGTACGAGGTCACCAATCATAAAATCTGTGGATCTGAGTAACTCACTGCCCAGGGGACTTGTGACCTGGAATGTAATCACCCTGTAACTCACTCAAGGCCTGATGCAACCTCTGTAAGCAGGTTTATAGGGAGATCCTGCTCTCTAAAATGGAGGCAAAAAAGATTGTTCTTGCTCAATAACTTTTGATTCCTTCTTAACCAACGCTCCAAAACTTCAGGCGCATCTGTTGTTCCATTTTCTAAAATTAATTTGCCATTTGCGCCTCAAGATGATTTTACTGAATTTATTATTTAAACTGTGGAATTTAAACTGATGTATTGAGCAAAAACAACATTTTTACCTTCATTTTAGAGAGCAAAAAACCCTAACCTGGTAAGTTTCTATCAGAACATGCATTACAAAAGGCCAAATAAGTTCCCCAGAGGATGTTTCCCAGTCCCAATGATGTAACCATAACCATGCCCTAACCAATAACCCTGTACTCTGATACCATCATAAAACACAAGAGATGCACCATTACCTCTGGAATAGTGCCCCATGTCCCCAATGGTTTTACATCTGGGTCTGTTAACATGTACAGGGTTCTTACTCTTTCACAGATATGAAATTCCATGACTTTCCATGACTTTTTTGGACAAATTCCATGACTTTTCCATGACCTTTTACTGTATTTTTTTTTACCGAAACCGCGATTTTCCCGGACCCGCGAACTTCATTTTGTCGAATGCCGCGTGTTGTCTGTGAAATTGCCAGAATCTTCCATCAGTGCATGTGCATCTTATCATGTAAGAGGACTGTATCTAGTCTGTCAAAAAAAAAAAAAAAAGATTTAGAAAAAATTACTTAAAAAAAAATAATAAAAAAAATTTTACTATTTAGAAATTATTTTTATTTAATCAGACCCCATTACCAATATTGGTAAAACGGATTTATTGCGTTCTTGATTCTCTTTATTATATTATTTCATGTGAATTTCTACTTTTTCTGAGTAATTCCACTTAAGAGTAGCTTCCCTTTAAAGTTTTACAAATTTTACTAACACGAATTACCTCCCCTGGCTGTAAACAAGGCTTCGTTGACATCGCGCATATATTATTACTAAAAGAAATTTCACTTCACCTGTCGAAGTGCCACTTGCACTAGAGGAAGAGGTAGGCGTTGCTACACTGTCATCTTTATCACTGGTTGTAGTGGTTCTCTTGAATACTGACAACGTCATCGATACGTTCTGCATTGCAACTGCATGCTTCTTGCTGCCCATGTGGCTTTTGACAGCTGCCTCGCCCATGTTAGAAATATCAAAGCTTTTCCGGCAAACCTTGCAGCCGGCCTCGCCAGGGGTCTTCCCACGTTCGAGCCACTGCCGATAATTATTGTTACACAGCCACGATGGTCGAAAGGAGCACTTTCCTGGCATTGTTTCCGTTTGTAAGTTTTCCGTCCTTCCCGCTTCACGATCTGCCCGCCATTTTCCTCACAAATGCATCCTGGGAGTTTAGGGGAATTCCAATACCAATTATCTCCCCTGATAGAGATTTCTGACAATTTCACAGACAACACGCGACATTCGACGAAATGAAGTTCGCGGGTCCGGGGAAATCACGTTTTCGGTAAAAAGAATACAGAGAAATATTGACATTGACCTGGCGGACATTTTCAAGTTTCAGTCTATTTTTCCATGACCTCTAACAAAATTCAATGACTTGATATGAAATTCCATGACTTTTCCAGGCCTGGAAAACAATTGTCAATTCCATGACTTTTCAAGGATTTTCCATGACCGTACGAACCATGATGTAGGTCCTACACTTGGAAGGTGTAGGGATATTTTACTAATCGGTTTGTTCCACAGTGCCATTCTTTATTGGAACTCAAGAATTGAAAGGCTTCAAATTCAAAATGGTAGCCATAACCTATGACATGCTATCGTTCTGAAGAGAGGAGAGAATTAAGGTTTAACGTCGCGTTCAGCAATATTTCAGCTGTTAGTGTATAGCGATGATATCAATCTGAAGGACAAGAGCCCAGCAAGTGAGTGAGTGAGTGAATATGATTTAACGTCGCTTTCAACTATATTTCAGTCATATCACAACGTTGGGTCCGATTCCTTTTTACACCCAGGAACCACACGGGTGGGGTACTATTCCTTTTCACACCCGGGAACCCCACGGGTGCCTCAGTTAGTCAACTCTTACGACAAGCTGTCTGAGGAGCTGAAGACTATTCTTACCATGACCTGCGGTGTGCACAACAACATCCCAGGTCAATCCCCGGAAGTCCCACGGTGCAAGAGCCCAGCAAAATGTGAACAGTTTACTTCAACTAAATATGATAATTTATTTCATCATCATGGCTGTATTTATCTATATATGAGATACAAGTACTCCTGCAAGGCAATTTCTGCTGCAAGAGTATATAGACAGACTACTGCATCCAGATTCCGGAATACCTTGACAGTACAGTCTTGAAACACAGATATTCTCTCAGGCAAAATGACAATGACAGAAAGGTTACATTGTACATTGTAATATGAACTGCACAGTGAATTATTCATCCATTCTCATACAAAACCCATATACAGTACTCATCACAAAGTCTGGCAAAACAGCCTACAGGGCCAGGAGTGAATGATCAACAGCAGATTTCGTTTGAAGAAATAGCAGAATACAGTCAATCAAATTTTCATGTAAGCTGCTCTTGTTCAGGCCTCTGTCTTACTGGAAAGCTTCCTATCTAGATTCATTGTGGTACCAAGAGATACTAATGTCCTCCAATAACAGAATAAATGGTCAGTATTTATGCTACCTGTACTTACATGTTTGCTAGGTGAAGAGAAGAGACCCCAGGTACAAGTGTGGCCAAGATGAAGAGAAGAGACCCCAGGTACAGGTGTGTCCAAGGTGAGGAGCTTCTACTGTATGTATA